>JAZHYW010021401.1:0-11260 GCA_037355805.1 Ixodes ricinus
TTTCATTTAATTTATTTATCCTTAAGGGCCCGGGTGGGGCATTACATAAGGGGGGGAGTAGACGAGAACTAAAATACACTTTGACACTTGAAAACGACAAAAATAGGAAAAGGAGAGAGTTAAAATAACAATAGTAAAGAACTACAAAGTACTGATATGGTTTAGTTGGGAATGATTAGTGGTTGTGTAAGTAGATTTCCTGGCGAAACCTTATTGGGTCAGTAATGACTACAATGTCGTCGGGAAGGGAGTTCCAGATGGCTATTGCATGGGGGAAAAAGGAAGTGTTGAACGCAAGCGTTTTGCCTGCAATACGCTTGATGCATTGACTGTGATTAAGGCGTGATGATACTCTGTCAGGAGGAGCAAGAGGGGTGGTATGGGAGTATGGATAGTTATAGTAGAATTTATGCAATAAACGTAACCGAGAATTCAATCTTCGACTGGACAGTAAGGGTAGTTCAAGAGTTTCTTTAAGTTGGGTTACACTGATGTCATGAGTATAAGCTGATGCGATGAATCGGGCTGCGCGGGTTTGTATGCGTTCCAGGTTATCAGAGAGGTAGGCCGAAGAAGGGTGCCAGAAGGATGAACGCATATTCAAGCTTTGGTCGAACGAATGTTATGTATGCAAGTTTCTTAAGGTGACCGGGCGCGGACTTTAAATTACGTTTCAAGTATCCAAGTGTGCGTGATGCCTCAGCTATCATATTATCAACATGTAGTTACCCAAGAAAGCGATGAGGTTAAATTTACTCCTAAGTACTTATAAGAAGATGATGTATTAATTGGGGTGCCGCCGAGTGAATATAAATACGTATCTGTAGATTTTCTCCGGGCAAACGAAACTACTTTACACTTGTCCAGGTTTAGAGGCATAAGCCATTGTTCACACCAGCTATTAAATGTGTTAGGTCGTCCTGCAATATGAGATGATCTGAATCATTTGTGAGTGGGCGATATATCACGCAATCATCGACTTAAGTATTATACAAAGGACGCCTGACATTAGTAACATATCGGAATTAACAATAAATATTAGACCTTATAACGTACGTCACGAAGAAGTATGGAGGATACCATTCAGTCGAACCACCTATGGAACTCAAATGCTAAAACATCGTCTTCCTTTTTACTCAACCATTTAATTGAAAATAACATTATCATCAGACATTTTACATCTCATTCTTTAAAACTGATGTTTTTGTGAATATTGATATCATACAGTTGTGTTTTAGAATATAGAGTAGCTGCTTTTTTTTTGACATTGTAATGTCGAAGTAACCGACATCTGTCGGCTTTTTGTTCATGCCTCCAGTGCCTGTATTCTTGTACAGACGCAAAATAAAAAAATGATTGATTGATTGATTGAATAGCCTAATTTTCGAAGGATGTCATGAGGAAGGTCGTTTATGTATATTAAGAATAGTAGTGGGAGAGTCCTGCACCCTGGGGAACTCCTGATGCTACTTTACCAAGGGGTGATTTGTGATTATTAGCCAATGTGAACTGAACTTTTGAGGTGAGAAATCCTGAATCCAAGCGATGATAGTCGAATCAATACCAAGAACTGAAAGCTTGGTGAGTAGTTGACGATGCGGAACACGGTCGAAGGCCTTCGCGAAGTCGAAATATTAGATCTGTTCAGTAATTATTATTTATCTTAACAAGTAGGTCATGAGTCAACTCTGCAAGCTGGGTTTCGCTTGCGAGAGACCTTTACCGGAAACCGTGCTGGGGTGACGGGTAGAAAAAATGGAATCGAGTTAAGGTGACTTAGTATGCTCCAGGCTGATTATATGCTCTAATAGTTTTGAAGGAACGCTTGTTAAAGAAATGGGGCGATAATTAGATACAAGTGATCGATCACCACTTTTATGGACGGGGATGATTTTTCCAATTTCCAGTCTTTTGGACTTTGGGGATCTGAGAGTGATTGGGAGAAAATTAGTGATAGATACTCACTTGCAAATCCATGCCAGCAGATGATAATAGTTTTTGTTTGTCTATTAAGGCACTTATTCCAGCAGATGAGATAACAATACGTGGCATGATGGCGCTAGACAATGAGCGGGGAGATGCTATTTCGCCAAGCCCTCCGTCCGTGAAGACAGAAATGAAAAAGTCGTTTAAGGCTGTCGCGCTTTCGCTCTCAACGATGGGATCTTTACTGCTGTCTGTCAGCTGACAGAGATTGGGAGTGATTTTTGGGTGACAGGAGTTGCCAGAATCGGGTTGGGTTATAACGAAGAATGGAAGGCATGTCGGAAGATAAAGAATTTTCCTTAGCCCGTTTAATATTTTTTGCATATTCCTTTGAAAGTTGACTGTGTGTGTTCCAGTCTTGAACGTGACCAGTGCGCTTAGCGTTGCGATACATACGTTTCTTTTTGTTTCAAAGGGTATTTTATTGTCTTATCAAACCAGGGGTGGTTCCCGTCGGATTAAATAAGAACTGTTGGTGTAAAAATGTTGATGAGACTCTTATTTTATTTCGAAAAAGGTTCCAGTTTTCTTCAACAGATCTCGAATAAAGTTCCTGCTAAGTTTGTGTAAAAAGTTTGTAGTTCATTATTGATGGATTCAAAATCTCCTTTATTGTAATCTTTTAAGTTTCCTCGCGAGTCAAGTACAATTCCAGTCAAACTAAATCTTGGTAAAATCAGGCGATGCAGGTGAACAGTGTGTAAATGTCGCACGTATTACTGGATGAAATCAGAGTACACCTTTACTCAAGCGCCAAAGATGCCACAACAAACTGATGTAAATTAAGAAACAACGTTTGTTCAGAGCATCACAAGGTTCCACGCGTAGCATATGCCTCTCGAGATTTATTTCTTGCGCGTCCATATACCGCGGCATGCTAACACAGTCCGCGAACTTCACCATACAAGACGAACGGCAAACTTCAATATGTCATATTCAGGAATAGCTAAAGAAATATGTTCTCAATATGCTCACGAGTATTCAGGCTTGCATGAACAGAAAAGGTCAATATTTCTAGGTGTGTTATATAGCGCATTGCAACTTGTAGGGCATGAAACGAACAAGTGCTGTAAATTCCTGAGGCGCTGGGCACAGGCCCCGTCTCTGCTATTTTTAAAACGAATGAACACTGTAACGACGTGCGGATATGTAAGTGCAACCCCTATTCTGTGATATAAGTCGGATATCCCAACTTAGCAGCCGTACTGAACTATCTAAATTGCTTCTTGTCATTTTGCGTTAAGTCGAAATGATAACAAATTACAGTCCCTCACAAAGTGATACATCATTCACACTGTACATTCCTTGATTTAGAAGTAGCCGGTCCCAGGATATGGGATTAAACTCTTCAACTCATCAAATAAACATAGAATTGATAGACAACGTTCTCCAGCATGCGCTCGTTACCCTACGCCATATACTTCGGATGTTGGTGCACACTCAGGGCCATGCAGTGTTGGGAAGTACTTCAAATACATTGTACTTAAAGTACTACTTCAAGTAGCTTTGGGAAACTTGTACTTTACTTGAAGTACATTCTCTGAGTATGTACTTGTTCTTTACTTAAAGAATATTTTTTCTGGTACTTTCCGATGAAACTACAATTCCCGACTTCAAAGTGCATTCTCCAAATTAGGTTTTGTTAAATTTGTATCACGAAATGATGCTTTGTCAACTCCGAAGAAATACTGCGAGGGATATTCCACTCTCACCAGAGACGTAAGCAGACGACGCATCGCTCCGCTTGTTCTGGGGCGGCTTTCCAGTAGCTTTTTGAACTCTCTACTTCTCGGTCGGTCAGCGCATGCGAGGAGGTTTAAAATATTATGAGAGAAAAATTAAACACCTGTAAACTGTGGTGTGGAACACTTCAACTTTCAAGTCGAAGTAAAAGACTACAGAGGAGAACGTCACAATGTTTTGAGACATTCCCTTTTGTCATTTCCATCGACTTGAAAGTTCCTTAATTTTTTTCTGCACCACAATCTCAGGTGTCACATTATGATTAATTATCACCAGCTCGCTTTCACACTCACTGTTTTTTTCATTAAAGAATGAACACTCCTTTATGAGAGGATTCCTCGCGGAAGCTACCGGACTGACGTCATGCTCTCTCCTAGTACATTTAACCCCCTTGGGTGCAACAATCCAGTGCAAGCGGGCCAAATTCAGAAGAGGGACTTCTGAATTTGGGCCCGTTCCTGAAAATAACTACTCTGTGGCCACTTGACTTCATCAAATATTCGCCGCTGTTTTTGAAAATAGGTTATGCATCTCTGATTACCCTTGGGCAATGGATACCAGTTAAAAAATCACTAGGACATCATAAAATATTGTGTTAAAATACTTGTAATTTACTTTTAAAGTACATTGTATTTATAGTACTTTACTTCAAGTACATAGCACCCAGTATACTTACTTCTTTACTTAAAGTACATCACGTCTAATTTACTTTGTACTTTACTTGAAGTACCTTTTAGGTGTACTTTACCCAACACTGCTCAGGGCTGACCAGACACTGAAGCGTTATCGAAGGTCTCGCGCTAGAGGCGGAACAACTGAAACTCTCCTCTGTCGTTCTCGCACCCCTCAGTGACTACAGAAATAAAATTACCTCGGGTAGCTGCAGTTCGGGCACGGTCTGGAAGATGTTGGAAACTCTGTCCTCTAGCTTGCAGCATACGTGTAATGAAGAATTGCAGAATTCCCTGACCTTCTCAACGAACCCATCCAGATTGTTGCTGCAACGCTGGAAGGGAATGCGTCTTATTACAGTCAATGCGTAGAAAGTGATATCCAACTCAGCATAACTAAAATAACTTTATCTCTCGACAGTTGTGAAATTGTCTCCAAGCTCAAATGGTCAAATTTCTAGAGTCCCTAGGCATATTAGGCGAACAATTGAAAGTCATAATACTCGCTCTGCTCATTCACCACTTTGTTTCCTTTTTTTTCTATTATCGTAAAAAAATGTGTAGTTTAGAATTACCAAATTTACACGTTACGAACATGTGACCATAAATCAGCCCACATAAAAAACCATCCGAAGAAATTTTCCAGTGAAAAAGTTCGTATACTAAAACGTAAGCGAGGACACTAAAAACATAAAGAGGAATCAATATTTTTGAAACACTAATCATTCTTTGAAAACAAAACGCTTTCAACTGAAGATAAATTAAATATATAACCTCAGACGCATCCGTACGCACGCACGCTCACGCACGCACACACGAACGCCTTCCTAAAGACAGACGCATAGGCGTGCTCAGGTTTTTTCATTAGGGGGGCAAGGTTTCCGCAGAGCACCCCCCCCCCCCTTCCCGTCGGTGTTTTATGCCGTCGAAAAAGTAACCATACCGCCGGCGCAGTTGAGCCTCGAGTCGGGCCACCAACTTGCGCCCCACCCCTAGATGATTAGAGGGGCGGCCGCCCCCTCTGCCCCCCCCCTTGTGCGCACGCCTATGGACACACGCACGCACGACCATCACCTTTAAACTGGTAGCGAATATAGAGCTTTCCAGCGCTTATCACCCTGGCGAAAAATGCTGAGTCACTGAGCTGCCGGACGCATGCGCAGCGTCTGATACACCGCACAGCAGATCGATAGCGCATGCTCAGAAAGCGTTCCACAGCCCAGCAGACAAAGATAGGCGCGCAGAAGGCGCTTTCGCAAAATCTATGAGGTCTATTTTTTAATTTTTTTACTCTTAATATTTTATGGCAATTCTTTTCGTTATATCCTTCCTATTCAAAGACCAAAGGAAACGTTCTCACCTGCTTGATATTGGCGAAACTTCGGTGGTAGAATTGAAGTAGGTGCACCAGTGTGTCCATTTGTTGCTGTACCACATACGCATCCAGAGTTCCCTTCTCTCCGAGGATCTGAAAGACATTTAACGAAGAGCTGTGAAATCGAAGCCTCTGTCAGGACGCAGCCGAGCTGATGAGGGTTTTTTAAAGCGTTGTGGCACGTAGAAAACAATATATATTTTGTAACATTTTTTTTAATGGTGTGCCTAGTACAAACACCCAGTTTAAAGGGGCGATGCAACGATTTTTGTACTTTGCGCAAATACCGCTTAGAACGGATCCCTGACGTTAATGACCTGTGAAACACCCGTTCGTTTTTCACCACACGCAATCGAAGTCGCAGAAAAAATTAAAGAAAAACGAGCAGCGTTCACTCCTCAACTCGCAGCCAGAACAAGCGGCCACGTGATCTGGAGCCGATTATATGCCGCCAATGTTGATCATAGCCACGCGCTGGGGTTGGCAAGGCACAGGACACGCGCTGAGTTCCAGACATTGTTATGGTTCGGCTATTGTCGTCATTGCAGCGATTGGACACGGGCCACTACCCGAATGCTTCTCGAGCTATCGATTATCACGAGCCCAAATCGAGTGCCCACGCAATGCTCGGGTCCAATCTATGAGCCGCATTCAAATATCGTCACTGGAGGATACTGCGATCCCCCAGTTACGTCATCAAGTTTCGCGAAGGAGAGATTGAATGAAAACGCTCGCTTTTGTCCTTGAAATTACACCGCAACAAAGGAGTTTCTTGGCCAGTGGCGTTGCGTGCGAGTATCCTTGAGTCCCACTAGTGCCAGTAAGCTCGTGTAAAGTGAAAAAACAAAACAAAAAAACATTCCAATTGATTATCATTGCAACCGCCCCTTTAACCATATATAGATGAAAAGGGGGAAATAACTATTGTAATTTATACATTTCGAGTTTGGTGACAAGAAAGACGTGACAGAATGTTGAATTAAGCTTGACATAACCAAGTCGTACGTTTATCTTCCGCCACGTGATCAGTGTCCCGCTCATACCCACGCGCAGAGAGCGGGGTGAGGTGAACGAAGGCGATTGATCGATCTGGCGAGCGCGTGGCTTCCACCACCCTGTACGAGAGCCACTAAATAAGCTGCGCTTAGAGTATCGGCACTCTGTTCCCCGACATTGTTGAGGGCGCCGCCATTTTGGCTCATATGCAGAGCAGACCGCAACTGCTAATTGTCATAAATCAAAAGTGCGACCTCCTCAGCCTTAGATTCGGTGTTAGGAAGCTCGTGTAATATTGCTTTGCTCTGTCGCGAACCGTTTAAACATTTGTGGAGGGCGGAAAAGCGTTTCCCGTGATTTCCGATTAAGCTTCAGATAACTGGCAACCATGATTTTAAGACACAATATGGCCAAGTGTCGTTACTCTGAAGCGTAGCTTATTTAGTGGCACTACCCTGTACCAATCATTTTTTGCCACCTACATCCCACGCGCTCATTGCCAACGTGAAAGAAAGTGAAGATTGGCGCACTGGCTATACTCTATTTCACCTCATGATGTACCGCATGAAAGGCTGCAAGTGCGAGCTCCTTGCTCTAGGGCACATCTCGGCGGCTCAAATGCTTTTTTTACAACCTATAGTGTGAGGATACTTCAACTACCTCCGCTGGTGCAAGCACGCTCAATGCCATTCCCTCTTGAACTACGAAAATGAAAACATAACCGCGTGGGCAGCACGTGCACTACCCATAGTGAGGAAAACCGACGAGTCCCTATAGCGAGCTTCTCACCGCGAATAGGTCTTGAATACAACGAACCATTTAATATCCGTGTTGAAACAAACCAAAACGAGTGAAAGCCCGTAAACAGTGTGTTATTGTTTGTCCGCGTTTTTTTCGGGCTTTCGGTGTTTATACCCTGTTGCATGTTAAGCGCCGTCCACATATATGCGACCGAGTAAGACCGAGAGAGACCGGACTTTAAGCCTTCCGACGCCTTAGGACCGGATCCGCTGCAGCGGTGCTGGTCCTAAGACGTCGCAAGAGGCTTAAAACCGGTTTGGACTCTCTCGTCCTACTCGGTTGCCACTTGCAAGTATATGAACGGCTTTGCGGAAGGACAGGCTCTTCTGCAAAGCCTTCACTCTTCCACTTTAGCGGAGCGAACGCTGTATTGGAGGCGAGCCTGCCTCCTCTCCAGCGTTTGCGCCGCTATAGGAAAGAGTGGAGGCTTTGCGGGAAGAGCTTGTTTCGTCCTTCTTAGCATGCAACGGGTACAAACGTCGAATGTTCTATCCGATATTGAGGGTCTCCCATTTCTTTCCATCAATTCGTGGAAACATTATCCGGCGTGTACAATCGTCGGTATAGTTTTCGATGTCTGGAAACCTCAATGGCATACCTTGTCTGCCATCCTCAAGATCGGATAACACGCGGGACTTGAGATATAATTTAATTCGTCACGACTCATTATACGTTTTACGGTGACGTTTCGTGATAGTTCAAAAACTCACGACGATGTAATCGCCAAGCATCCGGATGGCAAAGCGCATGTCGCTCAACGCCACGAGCTCGGGGGTGTCGAAGCACGCGAGTCGAAGAAGTGGACCATTCACCAGCTGGCAGCACAGGTCGCACCTTTGGTCGATGGGCATCTGCGCAGCGTGTGTCAAAATCGTTTTTACGCGCGCGAGGACATATCACCGCAAAGGCTGCGAATGTCGAACGTAAAACATGCAATTGACGTAAGAATGCAACCGGAAACACAAGATGCCGCATGACACTTCACGTGCTCAGCCTGCTTAGGAATTTTTATGCTTCTTTTTGTTCCGGTTTTATCGCATACGCTTTATGCGTATGCGATACGTCATATGCGGTTTACGACAGTGGAATGCGGAAAATTAACGATTCCACCATAGCGCGCGTGTGCCCTTCCATTCAAAGACTAGAGGGGCACATACATATTGCACGCACGTTAAAAACCCAAGAACACGACGCACCCTCTCCACCTGATTAGACGCCTGATGGCCCGTTCACATACTTGCTCTTGATTCCGACCGACTGAGATAAGACCGCTTTAAGCTTTGCGACGGCTTACGACACGCTGCATTGCTGTGCATCTGGTCGTAAGCCGTCTTAACAGGCTAAAGGCCCGTTCACATTTAAGCGCCGTTCATTTATAGGTCTGCGTCACACTTTGCAATGAGTTCGACCGAGAGACCAAACCGGTTTTACAAACCTTTTGCGATCTTAGACCAGCTCCGCTGCAGCCGAGCTGGTCCTAAGAGATCGCAAGAGGCTTAAAACGGTTTGGTCTCTCTCGGTCGAACTCGTCGCAAGAGTGTGAACGCGGCCTATCGTTCCCACTTTATCGAGTTCGACCGAGAGACAAACCGGCTTTTAGCGTTGCTCTTAGGACCAGCTCCACTGCAGCCGAGCTGGTCCTCAGAGACGCAAGAGGCTTAAAACCGGTTTGGTTTCGAACGAACTCCGGCCGCAAGAGCGTGAACGGGCCTTTATATGCAACCGAGTAAGACCGAGAGCGACCAGACCGGTTTTTAAGCCTCTTGCGACGTCTTAGGACAAGCCCTGCTGCAGCGCATCTGGTCCTAAGACGTCGCAAGAGGCTTGCAAAACCGGTCTGGTCTCTCTCGGTCGTATTCCGTCGCATATGTGTGAACGGCGCTTAAAGAGATAGTGAACCGAAATTTGGATTTCAGAAAACAATGCAGGAGCTGTAGGCGGGACGTACAATAACTACAATACTACTCGTAAGGCGAGTATCTCGAATGGATGGCCATATTTTTGGAAGAAGTGGTCGAAGATTGAACGAGGCCGACGAGGCGCGTGACGTCTACATATCTCGTTTCCTCCTCTCGCTTCGCCCCCTCAGGAGGCGAGGCGGAGAAGACGCGAGGCCGCTCCTCTCCTTCTCCAGTCTTCTCGGAGAAGCAAGACGTCAGCATATCTGTCGATTGCGCCTCCTTTTTTTTTTTTTTTTAGAAAAATACGGTCATCCTTTCGGGATATCGCTGTATGAGTGATGTTTTGGTGTTTGTAGCAGGCCGTTGCACGCTTTTGCAGCCGTGTTTTGTGGAATCCAGATTTCGGTTCAGCATCTCTTTAGGCCCGTTCGCACACTTGGCACTTCTTAAGACCGAGTGCCTTAAAACCTCTTAAAATATCTTACAACAAACGGACACACTGGCGCCATCTATTGGGTTGCAGTGGAAACTTGGTGGTCGTGAGTATTTTCATTTCTCTCGCGCGTCATCCTTTCTTTTCTGGCTCGAAAAACGTTTGTCAACGTCATAAACAACCACTTCTAATAGGTATTACGCCATCTGACCTCGGAAATCCCGCAAAACCCTCGCTATAGTGAAATGCCAGGTCACCGCATACCCGCATAATACTGAGAGCCAATCACCGCAATTACGGAGGCAGCTCAGAGAATGACGATGCCGAAACATGTGTTTAGTCAATCGTGCAGTCTGGAGTTGAGACATTAAGCAATGCAAGCGTGACGTTTTGCATTGCTGAATGTCACAACTCAGAGTGCGTTTTCTCGGCTAAACATAAGTTTCGGCATCGTAATCTGCTCAGCTGCCTGTTCGTTGCGGTGATTGACTCTCCAAGTGGTGCAGGAAAGTAGACGCACGGGCTTTTTTATAGGGTGTAGCTAGTTTCGTGATTTCGACGGGTCGTGCAAGTGCGTAACAATTGGCGAACACGTTAGCGGATATCACGAAGCATTCTATATTCACCCAATGGGCTTCGACTCACCTGGGACGGATGAAAATAGACGATAGCATCGTTGGGATCGTCCTCCTCCCGGGTGCACAGCGTCCGGTCATATACGATCAGTACGCGACCGTTCGTCCTGTCAATAGATCGAGTGATTGATTAGATGTGTCATGTTTCGCTTCGCCGCCAAACAGCAAAAAATCCCAGAAACACACACAAAAAAATTTATAAGAGTTTTGTGTACGAAGCGTATTCCCAGCGGGAGAAGGAAAGCAGTAGAGCCCAAATTACGACAGACTTTTGAATATAGTTTTCTTCGGAATTTTACTGTTTAATAAGAATTCTCGAAATATAGCGAGCGAACATTAAACAAACCCATAATAATAATGTTCTCTGTCCATACAGCCGGAAGTTAGTCAGCCCCAATGGACGTCTGGTGTCTCGGCTGTAGATGAAAGATTTTGCCCAGTGCGGTACTACCGCTAGCCTGGGGTCTTTTTGACGTGCATCACGCAGTGGTGATACACTACCGCACACCGGTGAGATGCTTCCCAGAATGAAACCCCACCGAAACAAACTTTGTTGAGAAAAAGACAGAACTAAGAAGAAAGGGAGAGACGGTGGCGACGTCACAATAGAACTCGGCAAAATTCACACGATGGCAGTGATTTCTGAACAATCCTTATGAGTTTTTTTTTTTTTTTGTTTGCTTGTTTTAGCTGCAAGCAATACGTAACCAACCGCTATT
>JAZHYW010021403.1:0-24637 GCA_037355805.1 Ixodes ricinus
GAAGAGTGAGACGAGAGATCTCTATCCTTGCGGAAAAAAATGAAAGTGCCTAAAGACCTTCGACTGACTGTCATTCAGTTCAATTTCCTGCACTCTAAGAAATGCCTACGGGTCTACTTACCCGCAAAACACTCGAAGAGACAATCTCTGCGATATACGAAATCAGCTAAGCGAATGATGAGGCAAAACATCTGTTTAGACCTCAAGGTCTTGATTTAGACCTCAAGGTCTGTTTAGACCTCAAGGTCTTGGAGCCGGCAGACACCCAAACATGCGCTCACTATGCCTTTAGCGCCTGCAGACGGTTGTCCTGCCAGTACTATGCATCGTCAGCCACGCCAGCTACGGAGGAGTGCGCCACCATCAACAACAAACAGCAGCTTGGTCATCGGTCCTTTTGCGATGACTGTGCCAATGCTATCGACGACTGGACAGCAGGGGGCGTTCTTCCGTGTGCCGTGGCTAACACCCCTACAACGAATGAGGTTCCCCAGTGGTTATATAAGTGAACGGACGCCACCACTCCCTTGGGGATTCCGGGTTCACGGGTCGAACCTACCGCCGGGATCGCGCGGTTTTCTCGGGACGTGAAATTCTTTGTTTCTTGTCAAGCGGGCGGAGGTGTATTCTGAAAGTGGATAGGAAATTCGTACGCATTTGGCCACGGTGGGCGGCAGCGTCCCTTACGGGGAACAGCAGCCTGTACAGCGGGTTCCGGCCTCCCAAGCGATGTCGATGTCCCACGCCAGCCAACTTCCGGACGGGGGAGCAACCCCCACGCCAGCAAAGCAACACCTGAGTGAGAGCAGCTCCGGCGAGTTTGCACACACTGTAACATAAATGCAGCAAGACGACGAAGAGGCCATGGACGACAGCGTTCTCGAAAGCAAGGAGGACAGCGACTTCACAGCAGTCGGCAGAAAGAAAAAAAAGAGACGGCATCTCCACGTGGTGAATGATGTTGATTGGGGCGAAGCTCTGGTGGTGCTGATGATGCTGATTTTTTTTATTGCTCATAGGTAGTGCCGAGTTCCGGGTTGCGTTTCGACTTCATTAATACGGCTTTATGGTCGGTGAAATGCAGAGCCAGTGGCTCTTCTAGCGGATCCATCTATTTGACCGCAGCGCCCTCTCGTCTATAAACGTTGAGCCAATGCATGCAAAGTTTAACGCGATTATATACGCATTTGACCGCAGCGCCCTCTCCTGTATAGACGTTGAGCGGCTACATGCAACGTTTCATCCATGACATCCCCAGCTCTTGAGTTACTACCACATCTCAGAGCCCCCTACTCGTTCCGCATTCGTGGCCGAGTGGTTAAGGCGATGGACTAGAAATCCATTGGGGTCTCCCCGCACAGATTCGAATCCTGTCGACTGCGCAAACATTTTTTTTTCTTTTTTAAGAAGAGATGATGGGACGGACGGACGGACGGACAAGGCTAGACCCTAAGGAGCGGCCCCTAAAAAGAGGACTCGACACGAAGGATCTCGACGGAGCCAAGGTATCGTGAACTTCCTAATACAGCACGCACCGTTCTGTTCGCGCCAACTGTTCCCGCTACGAACCTGAGGAAAATCAACCGCCAGCTGCTGTCGAACGATATGGAAGCACTGGCTCCCGGCCAGTTAAGCGAGGTTCAAGTAAATAAACGGAAAAACATAATAGCCACGGATGCGAGGTCGGAGGCGGGGGTGCTAGAGCTCCTCATTCTGACCAAAATATGCGGGGTGCTTGTCCGAGCTTTCCTCCCTCGCTCGAAGAACTCGCGAGTAGGTGTAATTTCGGAGGTCGACACCGATATCACCGAAGACAGACTGAGTAAGATAATCGGCAGCGGAGTGATCGTCGTGCAAGTTAGGCGCCTAGGCAAAACTCAAGCAGTCAAGGTTGTGTTTGAGGGTGACACACTTCCTGCCCATGTCAAGATTGGATTAGTAAAGCACAGCGTTAGGCCCTTCATCCAGCGTCCTCTACAGTGCCGACAGTGCTTTCGCATTGGACACGTAGTGGAAACCTGCCCTAACAGCGCCATTTGTCCCAAATGCGCACAGGTTCATGGTGATGAAAACTGCCCTTCAGCCCAGAAGTGCGTAAACTGCCAGCAAGCGCACAAGGCTACCTCGCCGGAGTGCCCAAAGCTCCAAAAGGAGAAGGAGACCTGCAAGGTCAAGGTACGAGAGAACATCACGTTCCTGGAAGCTGCCAAGGTAGTTGAGGAACAACGAAAAATCAAAAGGCGCAACAAGCAACATGTAGAGAAACCCGGAACGGGCACCTCGCAGCCTAAACGCCAGACCACCGCGCAAGAAGTAGACCTTGGGGCACAAAACAGTTCTAGTCCGGCAGGGGCAGCAAAGGTCGATAACCCACACAACGGCGGCAGGGACAACCACGCGAGGGGTCTCAGCTATCGCGATGTCACTCAGGGCACTCCTCCAAATCCGGCGGCGGACAGAAATAAGTCACGTTACCATCCTGAGACACAGGGGATACTGCCAAAGCCAGCGATGTCAGGTCCAGAGTCCGCTGAGCGGTCTACCGTGAGCAAATTCATCAACCTGGTGTTCAACACAGTGCGCCGGCTCCTCGAGCTGCTGCCGCCATCGGAGTTCCGCACAACACTAAACAGTCTTCTCTTCCTGGAGGGCCTCCTTGGGACGGTCTTCTAGATGGACAGCACATAGAAACAAGCAAGGCACGGGATGGCAGCACAAACCCCTAGAGGCAACACAATCACTCGAACGGCACCGACCGTCCTACAGTGGAATGCCAGAGGCCTCAACGCCAAGCACAGTGAGGTTAGCCTGCATCTGCAAAGCAACCCAAGCCCGGTGCTGGCATTGACGGAAGCGGGACTGCCGGGCGAATAGATCGCTACCTGGATACGTTAGACTAACGACACAGGCAATACCAGGATTTCCACATGGAAGCGCGGTATTATTTATACGGAGGGAAATACCGCATATACAACTCGATACCAGCCAACTTTGCACGACCTCAGCAGAGTTCGTGGGAGCGAGGATGAGCATCTGGAACCGAACGTTCGCCAATCTTCTGGGATATGTACGACCGAATGGCACAGACCTGCCGAGCGAGGAAATTCTGGCATGGTGTAAGGACCGAACAGAGGAGTTGCTTATATGCGGCGACTTCAACGCACATAATGTGGCTTGGGGAAGCGCTCGAACAGACAGGAGGAGGACGCCCTTATGACAGTAATAGAGAAGATGGGACTTGCGGTGGCGAATGATGGACGGCCGACGTTCTTCAGGCCTCCGAACTCGTACAGTGTTCATTGACGTGACAGCGCACTCGCCATCCCTGGAGATGAAGTGGGAGCTAGCCCCGGACACACGGGGAAGTGATCACTTCCCCATCCACATCACCATCAAGGGGTGTCAGGGGACGAGGAAAGTCTTGCGGACGTGCACAAACTGGGACGTTTTTCGAGCAGCGCTGGATTTGAGCCAAGAAGAAATTCCAGCAGCTATAATTCAAGCGTTACAGATGGCCACACGCACTACGTTCGTCACAGAATGGCTCCCAAAGCCGGACCTCACATTTTTAAACCTTCAAGCGGCACGAACCAGGGCGCAGAGGAGGTACCGCCGGACGGGAAAGCCCGAGGACAAGACCAATTTTAACAGGGTGTCGGCCAAGCTGCGAAGACACGCAAAGGTGCTGGTCAGGAATCGATGGAAGCTCATGTGCAAGAATGCTAACGCACACTCGTCCATGACTAAGCTGTGGACCGTCCTAGGGACAATGACTGGGAAAAGCCGTTCAAGACAGACCCTGCAGGTCTTAGCGCTGGCGGCCAACGAAACACCAGAAGCAGCAGCGGAGAGTCTGTGCGCCCTGTACGCCCCTGCAGAGGCGTCGGGAAGACCTGGGGTACCAAACACAGCGTCGGGGCCTCTGGATGCCCAGTTCACGGTCCAGGAACTTCAGAGTGCCCTTCGCAAATGTCGGAAGAAGAGCGCAGCCGGACCCGACGGAGTCCCGTACCAGGCACTCACGAACCTCACCGAAGAGGCCCAAGATGCCCTGGTCAAATGGTTCAACGCTATATGGAACTCCGGGGACGTCCCAAACGAGTGGAAAGAAGCAATGGTGGTGCCTCTGCTCAAGGCAGGGAAACCGCCAGGAAAGGCGGAGTCATACCGCCCAGTTTCACTAACCTCGTGCATAAGCAAGTTATTCGAGAGGATGGTGCAAGCGCGTATATGTTGGTACCTGGAAGAACATCACTGTCTCCCGAACTGCATGACCGGTTTTAGGAGAGGGCTGGCAGCCCAAGACAGTATCCTGGACCTAACAAGTGATATGGAGGACAACAAGAACAGGCGGAGGAACACGACTGCGGTGTTTTTGGACGTGGAACAGAGCTTACGACAGCGTGCCGCTCCCCAGTCCTTAAGAGAATGACCGAGATTGGCCTGACCGGTAAAATTCAAAAGTTCCTCGCAAATTTTTTGACCGGGCGAAAAATTCAGATCAGGTCCGAAGGTACAGTGTCCTCGCCAAGGGTGCTGCATAGAGAGTTGCCACAGGGAAGCGTGTTGAGCCCGGTGCTCTTTAACATCGTGATGGCTAGACTACCGAACGCCATCCCACCAACCGCACTCCCGGTACAAGTGTCGATCTATGCAGACGATGTGTGCCTGCTGGGTGGCAGGAATATACACAACACAGATCCACCGGAGCATACAAGACGCCACGCGAGCAGTAGACGAGTTTTTGGCTGAATCGGGGTTGTCCCGTTCAAAGAGCAAGACCGTCTGGATGCCGGTACGGGGGAATGGAAGAAGGTTTCAGCCGCCAGGCATCGTGCTGGAGGGGAAAAACGTCACGAAGGTCACCAAGCAGAGTTTCGTCATCACAAACAGGTTGAGAGTGGCGCAAGCCGTAAAAGCGACATGGGAAACATGCAGGCCTGCCATGAATGCTGTTCGCCGTATGACGGGAACCGCGTGGGGATGCACGGAGCGGACCATCACAGCTGCCCACACGGCGCTTGTAACGTCAAGGGTAATGTACAGACTCCCAAACATGGACCCATCTCGGACGGACCTGGAGAGGATGGAACAGCAACATCGGCACGGACTACGAACAGCACAGGGGATTCCCAGCGCTGCCAGGAAGGACGCGGTCCTTCTGGAGGCGAAGGCAGAGTCGCTGAAGTATTTCCTGGTGGCTTCTTTGTCCACCGTAAAGATCGACACGCACATGGCGGAGAGGTGTTTTTGTTATTAGACGCAGGATGGGCAAGCAGTCAGCTCCTTGTACCAACAATAACACCGAGTCTATTTGGCGCCGAGTTCAACTATCCCAGTGCCGGATTAAGGCATTTGGGGGCCCTGGGCTGAGGCTGTTATGAGGCCCCTACCTATGATAATAATAATAACCATAGTGGTGGTGGTGATGATGATGATGATGGTGATGGTGGTGGTGGTGGAGGTAACGATGACGACGGGAATATGTATATTTTGGACTTGTTAAATCTAGATATGTTTCGTCGTATGATTATTGTCGATCCTTGTTTAGATCCGTAGATTCAATGGAATTCAAGCTTTCCTTGCTGGCATTGAGGCGGATGCGATTGTTGATTAGAGGCTACTTCGCAAATAATCAACCGCTCTAGCACTTTACAATATAGTAATTTTGAGGTACAAAATTTAAATCAAATAAACATTGCGGAAAATATTAGGATTTTTTGTTCACATCCAGCAACTTAACAAAAAAACACTAAATTGCTTCCGTTTAAATTGTTGACTCTGTTCATGCATTTGTTTGACTAGAATTACAGCTAGATTTATAGAGTACATGCCCGGGCCAGTTTACACAAATAGGTCTCGATGTCGACTTGTAGCACAGGTGACCCTCTTGCTAACATGTCTAGTGACATCATTAATCACACATGAATTGAGTTATGCAGCAACCGAAAAGATACCTGTAAAATTCCCATTATAATTTCGCTTCCCGTAAATGGCATGCCTCGCAAATCGACAACTGCCACGAAAATCTAGAGCCCTTATTCTTGTCATTGTTCCAACTTATTGGGAGTGTTTTAACTTCTAACTAGCCCTCTGTTAATTAATTACTGGTTTGAACAGTGAAGGAAGTGACATAGGCAACAAAGAAATTTTGTTGGTTCAATCAGTCTTTATCGGGATCAAACTACTTCGTAAACGCTCTTCTAGTAACTGAACCCTCGTTTCGCAAACAAACACAGACTTCCACATTTAAACCATGGGAGAAACTGCGTGCGATTCTAAGACATCGACCACTGTCGTTCGACCACATTTGCATTTAAAAAATTTATAATGAGAATCGAAATGTTTTCTTTTTGTATCTACACGCTGTCTTTTTGAATGGGGAAAATGATTCGCATCAGATTCAGTACTAATCTTGTTCTTTTTAAATGCAGTAATTTAGACCTCGGCGGCTATTTTGTTCTATGACTCAACGTTAAAAAATAAGAGGTTATACCTTAGATTTTGGTGAAACCATTGCAATATTCGTATCAGTCGCTGGGAGGAAGAGTGTTCAGTTGCACTGGCAGACCAAATATCGACTCTAGAGCACTTGCTTGCAGTCAGTACCCATCGAAAACTGTTGAGGGGCGTCTTAAGAGCAGGCTCCTTGAAACGCCTCTTTGTTGGTGGCTATAGAGACGGTGTCCGGAAGATTTACGGGCACCTTTTCGCTTGTTCCAAACTTATCGCTCTGGAATAAACTCCATATGGAGTTTCGCGAAAAGGTTTAAAACAACATGTGTGAACCATCTCCGTTGCTTGCTTAACGCTTGCTTAACTTCCTGCCCACAATTGTCCGTAAAACACGCTAAGGGGGCCCCAGTACAAAGAAAGCTCCATAACCGTCCTTCCATCAAGCTCCAATTGAAAAAAAAAATCTAACAAGGGGCATGGGAGGCCGTGTTAAATTTGGTTGTTCTGGCACGCTCTTGTACAACGAGCTCACAAACGCCAGCTGATCTAGAAACGGGAACTTTATGGCATCCTTGTTTCCTTGTTGAGGAAAAGAGAACGAGAAGGCCATTGCGCCAGAGGCCCTTCGGAGTGTTTCTTCTGCTTTCTGCCTAAACTTTCTTAAATAAATAAAAAAAAAACGACTAACATTTTTAAATTTTTAGGGGCCAGCATGGGGCCCCCTGACAGCCTGGGGCCCAGGGCTGCAGCCCCCTTAGCCCGTACCTTAATCCGGGCCTGAACTATCCAAAGGAGGCCCTCTAGTCTTTGACACCTACTATCGTCCCCCAACCATGAATGACATAGACGAGCTTAGTCATGTACTATCTTCGATTCCTGATAGCTCTGTTATTATGTTAGGCGACGTTAATCTTCCTAACGTCGACTGGACGAGTACATCCTTTTGCACCGATAACTCTAGTTTGTGTAAGGGTTTTAACGATTCTCTTAAACAATTTGTTCTCTCACCAACAAGAAACAATTCAATTTTAGATTTGTTTTTGACTAATAACCCAAGCCTTGTGTCTAATGTCACTGTAATTCCTGGTATTAGCGACCACAGTGCCGTTGTCTGTGATTTATCACTGAATCAGACTCGTAAGACGGCAATGCCGCCACGAAAATGATAATGTACGAAAGGTGACTACAGAAACAATTTCTCATGAACTTTCAGTTTATTTTCCTAACTTTTAAAACTTGAGCGTGGAGAGTGATATATTGAACATTTGTGGGACGTTTTCAAACAAAAGATTAAGTATACTCGTTAACTCTTACATACCATTCAGAATTCACAAGGGAAATAAGAGACATAAACCATGGATTACTCTTCCAATTGGAAAACAAATAAAGCTTAAACGTCGAGCTTTTAAGAAGTATCGTACAAATCAGTCTGATAGTGACTCTTTTCAAGATAAACTCAAGAATGATCCTAAAGAGTTCTGGAAGTTTGTGAAATAACAAATAAGATACCTCCCTTCCTGGTTTGTTGCAAAATGGCAAGTTAGTAGACAGCGACTTGGCAAAGGCAGAATATTTCAATTCATATTTTAAGTCCGTTTTTTCGCTTCCTGCACCTAACTATGTCCGTCCCTTAGTGTGACCGGACCACAGGAGTGGTTATGGCCGAAGTGAATATCGTAATAGATGGGATTAAAGCCTTACTACGAGACATTGACACGTCAAAAGCGTACGGACCTGACGAAATTTAACCGGTAATTTTTTACAATTGTAGAGAAGAAATAGCGGAGTACCTTCAAGTAATTTTTAAGAAATAATTAAACACTGGTTTAGTTCCGACTGACTGGAAAAGAGCAAATGTAACTCCAATTTTTAAGTCTAGGTCAAAAAATCAAGTTGAAAATTACCGCCCGATTTCACTTACATGCATTGCTTCCAAGATATTTGAACATATTTTATATAGTCCAATATATAGTTTCCTGGACTCTAGTCATTTCTTTTCCCCTGCCAGCACGGCTTTCGTCGAGGTTATGTTCATGTGTTGCACAGCTTGCAGAATTTACCCATATCGTTTCAAGTACCATAGAAAACAAACAGAGTTTTGATTGGACTTCCGCAAAGCTTTTGGCACCGTGCCACATCATCTATAGACCCCTTGCAGAAAACCCGGCAACAGTGTGTCTCGGCATGGTAACCATGGCAACAGCGAGGCCGTCAGCAGCTGCGTGACATGGTGAAGGAAAGCAGGGCGCAACCTCGCTGCGCCGACCGAGCTTATAGGCGCTTCATGTGTTGTTTTACAGACAGTTTACGCGCTCCAGAGTATCAGTGAAGATGCCAACACAGTGCTGTGTCCCGGTCTGCGCGCAATATGGATGCACTGACAAATTCGGACGGAAGGGAGTACTTATATATGCCTATCGGACCGTCCGCTGCCGTGACCGTTTGGCTAACCTCACGAATTCGCGTGCATTTGTTTAATGAGGATAATATATTGAATCTGCATTATACTGCTTTTTCGTTGTCTTTACTATTGCTGTCAGCCAGGTATACGTTTGACGCGGATAAACGAGCGTCGGTTTTACCCGACGGATCCGTTGCCTTTCGGTCGGCCTCACGATTTTGCATGCAGTTGCTTCATACACTATGTTGTTATTTCATCGCACATTTATTTGGTGTTGCTCGGTAGACAGATACGATTGGCGAGGCTAAACGAGCAGTCGAATTCCTGTATCAGTCCTACAAACATTTCCTACACAATAACAATAAACGCGCAAAAAAAAAAAGCTCACCTTGCAGGCGCGTTTTTTTTTAATCTTTTTTTTTTTAGAGTTATTGAGACATTCACTAAGACCATGTTACTTTATGCTTCTATGCAGAATTGCGACAGCACCGCATTAGGTTCCCCTTGAGGGCATCTTTTTATGCAAGTTTAGTGGGAGTTGCACACACATCATGATTTGTCATCACCTCACCATCTTTGTTTTCAGGTTTCATACATAGCAAGCTAGCTAGCAAGGTTATTTTCTCCAGCCGGCGGCGGGAAACAGCCGCGTTACTTCATCTGCCATGCCACTTTTTCACGCAGAGCCAGCGGGCCGAAGAAAAAACATTCCTTCACCATGGAGAGCGCGCCCACTGTTGCCCGAGGCGCACAGAGTTGTCACACTTTTTGAAAGGGGTCTATTGTTAAACAAACCTGTATCTCTGGGCATCAACAATAAAATCGTCAACTGGATTGCTGACCACCTTTCCGATCGCGAGCAAACTGTGGTACTTAATGGTAAAATATCTTCACCGGTGATTGTGACCTCCGGAGTACCACAGGGAAGTGTGTTAGGGCCCTTGCTATTTCTTATGTTCATTAACAGTATTTGTGAAAACATAGTCTCATATTAAGTTATTCGCGGACGACTGCTTAGTACATAGAATTATTGAAAATGGCGCGGACGCCAGTGTGCTTCAAAACGATTTAAATGTGCTCGAAGACTGGTGTGAGCGTTGGGAAATGAGCTTAAATATCTCCAAGTGTAAACATATGTGTTTTTCTCGATGCACATCTTCCCCGACCGAATATAAACTGAAAAATGTGATACTGGACCGTGTAGAAAATTATAAGTACCTGGGAGTTCATTTGTCGTCCAGTTTGAAGTGGAATGATCACGTGGATAACACTGTTGCTAAGGCTAGTAAAATGTTGTATTTTATTCGCAGGAATTTTAAAAATACGTCTCGCAGTGTGAAACAAACATATTTTTTCTTTCATTCGACCAATTTTAGAATATGCTTGTGTCATCTGGGACCCGCCATTTTGGCGGGTTCCAGATTGAACAAAAGTTGGAATGGGTTTAAAACCAGGCATTGCGGTTCGTTACAGGTGACTACAGCCCTTATACAAGTTGTACAAAAATGAAAAAAAAAAAAACAGTTTAGGTTGGGATTTACTTAAAGAGCGAAGAAAGTGCTTGAGATTGAAATCCTTTCACAGCATATATTACGGAGGGACTGGTATTGAAAGAAATCTTTACATTTTTGAACCATATGCATCTGCAAGACGGGATCATTCTAAAAAGCCGAGGAATTTCGTTACAATACTCACTGTTTTCATTTTCATTTTTGTTCAAACCATTAGAGAGTGGAATACACTTAGGGAAGAAATTGTATCTATTACTGATAATGATCTCTTTTATGATAAACTGCAAATCTGTATCCGCGATTAACAATGTATGTTTCATTGTTGTTCCGTTTATCTATTGTATGAATATGTATTGTTATTGCATAATGTTTCCTGTACCATTAGGCATAATGCCTAACGGCGCTGCAGGTATTCATGTAAACAAATAAATAAATAAATAAATAAATTAAGTTGCTGCGCTGTGGCATTACGCAATGCAAGCATGACGCTTTGCATTGTGTAATGCCACAGTGCAGACTTCATTTTTAGGTCCAAATGGATGCTTCGATGAAACAGCGCGGATATACAGTCACACTTAGAGGCACACAAGAAGGAAACAGACTCGCAGCGCTGACTAACAACTCAGTGATATATTTCTTCTTCCTCAAATCGTCATCTTCTTCTCCTTCGCCGTAAAGAGAACATCTTAAAATTTTTAAACACCAGAAACCAAATAGCCAAAAAACATATAATAAATAAATAAATAAATAAATAAAAATAAATAAATAAATGACAACTAAAATAAAACTTAAAAAAATATATATTAATTTTTTAATTTAAATTAAATAAATTAATGAATAAAAAAATTAAAATCCCTATCAGTATTTGTGCTATGGACAAGCGCATATCGGGGGCTCTTGACGGGATGACTGTGGTAAAGATCTTTCGCTATGTGGATGGTTTTTGGTTATTTTGGGGGAATGTACAGCGAATAGTATGGAACATATGATGTGACAAAAATTGTTAATCTGTTGAGATTACTGTTCGGTGGACTGAACTTCACTTGGGAAATGCATAATGATGGCAGTATTCAGTTTCTAGACTTGCAGCTCTTTTTTACTAAGGATCATTTGTGCTGGAGCTGTAACCCACGAACTAGGAAAGGCCTCCTTTCTTTCAGCAGTGCCCACGCAAAACTTGTAAAACGTGGGATTGCATCCACCTGCCTTCACGCAGCCTTTACAAAAATCTTCCAGCATAGACTGCCGGTCAGTTTTGATCACCAGATTGCACGCTTGACAAGTGCCGGTAACCCGAAGAGCTTAGTGACAAGTGCGTGTGAAAGGCTTCTACAGAAAATTAAACGAGAGGGCGTTGACAAATGTCGTGAAAAGACAGACAAGATGCCAGTGCATGGTGGTACCATATTTGCACAAAGTGTCCCACAAGTTAAAAAAGATGGCTGTTAGACACGGGGTTAATGTAGTGTTCTCAGCCCCGAGCCAACTTGCAAAGATATGCTCCGCGATGTCAAAACAAAAATTTGTAACGTGCTAAAAAAAAGCAAAAAAACACACGTAACAAGACACACCGAATGCGTGACTAAGGTAGTTAATGAGATTCCGTTTAGTTGCGGCTAAGTTTACATCGGTCAGACTGGCCGATGCTTTAATAAAAGAGCGCGGGAACACAAGCTTGCCGTACGCAATAATTCAGGTGGTCATCTTGCGGAGCACTGCAAACGATGTGGGTGCGAACCTTTGTTAGAGCACACTAAAGTCACTGGATCTGGGAAAGTATGCGCCATTGCCTTCCCACCTGCTAGCCGGACACAAACAAATACCAACATACAGACGACGAAACCTTTCAAGGTGATTGGCTCATCGCTGTCGGTTGCCATGGTGATCGCCATTTTGGACCCTTTCAAAGCTTCGAAGCTTCAAAAGGGTCGTTAAAACCAGTCGCACCAAGATCGCTATGGAGCATCATCGTACTGAAAGCGTTCCTCGGCCGATATGAGCGTCTTTGGCACTGTGCATGCAATAAACTTATCACTCATGGTTATTTCCCCAGATCTCTTACAATTATGTTGCTCTTCTTGCGTGTTTCAAGAGAGTAAAATTATTTTTCAATGCCCCCAAGCACCGACGCCGCGTGTGATGCCGTACATTTTCGTACCGCCATCACACGCAACGTCAGTGCTTGGAGGTATTGAAAAATAATTTTACTGTCTTGAAACACGCAAGAAGAGCAACATAATTGTAGGAGATCTGGGGAAATAAGCATGAATGACAAGTTTATTGCATGCACAGCCAAAGACGCTCATATTGGCCGAGGAACGCTTTCAGTACGATGATGGTCCATGGCGATCTAGGTGAGACTGTTCTTAACGACCCTTTCGAAGCTTCGAAGCTTTGAAAGGGTCCAAAATGGCGATTACCATGGCAACCGACAGCGATGAGCCAATCACCTTGAGAGGTTTTGTCGTCTGTATGTTGGTATTTGTTTGTGTCCGGCTAGCAGGTGGGAAGGCAATGGCGCTACTTTCCCAGATCAAGTGACTTTAGAGCACACAAGGTTTGTTAAGAAAGGGAATGAGAAGACGAAAAGAGAATTAATCGAAGCTTTCGTATACACAAAGCGGCTGACAGATGCGTAAGCATGCCATCTCTTTATCTACTAAACAAAGAAATTGTGTTTCTTGAGGGCTGTGTGTAATGAGCGATAGGAACCTTTATCAGATGCATGTGCTTAAGCGAATTGGGATCGACAATTTGATGATGATTCGTGTTTCATTAAATCAGTTTGAAGTTGACGCCTGTCCGTGTCGTATACGTGTCTTTTTTCGTCCTGGTTTGTTCGCGCCTTTTAACCTTTTAATCGATATGTACCAACGAGCCCCAACCAAAGTTTTATTGCATCACATTTCTTCTACTCTGGGCTCTTTCCTTTATCATCACGTCAAGCAAGATCCAACCATCACCTGTCTTAACCTCATTGCCATTTCTACATGTCAGTCCCGTTTCCTAACGCATTGCATGAAAACGAAGTTCGAGCCTCCGGAGGTGCGCGCCCTTTTCGGATTGCTGGAGCCATCATGAGGTCATGCCAGGGGAGTGTGCAAGATTGTGAAGTCGGAGCATTGGCGACAGGTTCGAATGTATCAGGACTGGTTGCAGGTTTTGGTTCACGAGGAGAGTGAACCTTGCTCCGCAAAACGTCGGCTTGCTGGGTACAGGAGGTTGGCGGCCCAGACGACAGACTTTTTGTGACAGCGCGTACGCATGAACCTTCCGCCCAAGAAGAGAAGTGCGGCCACTTGTGCGAACAACGTGACTGTATATCCGCGCTGTTTCATCCAAGCATAAATTACCAACTAGCCCAAGCATCCACATTATCAAGCTCCAAATGGATGTTCCGCCTCATCATTCGCTGAGCTGATTTCGTCGATCGCAGAGATTGGCTCTTTGAGTGTTTTGCGGGTAAGTAGACGCGCAGGCATTTCTTAGAGTGTGGAGACACACTGCCACTGGACGATATTCCTCCAAAGGGGAGGAAACATCGTCCAAGTTATGCAGGAGACCTTGGCATACCCATTGTCGGTAACAAGTTTGAAACTCAGAACCTCGAGTTCGTAGTCCTAGTGCAGGAGCAGCTAAAGCTGCAATGACCCACTCACACGATGGCGTTCTAAGGAAACACATAAAAAAATAATTGAATAAAAATGAAAGAGGACATGGATGGGTGTGGATTGACTCTGCATGAGGGGAGTTCCGACCAAACCTTAAGGGAAAAACAAACAATAGTACTGCCCCAGGCGAGGGAGTCGCCAATAGTCCTCTGGCTGGTCTTTGTGGAGCTGCCCCCTCTGACCTCCAAGGGTGTCGAGACTTAGGGCTAACGCCACTTGCGAAGGAGTCGCCGTTACTCCTCTGTCTCAACATATTCCTAAGAGTGAGTGGGGTAATGCAGGTGAGAGACAAAGAACATCGATGCTGTGAGGTGTATGGAGTGTCAAGGAACATTTCTGGGAGAATTGAAACAGCATCCATGAATAGGCCCTTGCTATGTACCAGTTTCGGGACCTGTCGCTTTAGTCTTTTTCTTTGCGTCCTCAGCTTTTGACGAGATTTTACCACACTTCGAGGCAGGAGGAGGCTCCAATGGACTGCTGGAGACATCCATTGCCTCACCCTCGCGTTGCGAGGAAGATGAAGGGCCCCCCTCAAGGCACTGTGACTCTGTCATCATGGTTTTTTCACGAGAATGGGAAGGCAGACGGCGCGCGGCCGTCGCCTTTGAGGGTGCGGTCTGATCGAGTTTGATCCCTCCATCTTGAGGGACACCAGGTGAAACTTTGGGGACTAGGGGTTTGCGTGATGCAGAAAGGTCTAAAAGTCAGACCTGTGTCCCCACGGAAGCTTCGTCGTTGCAGCCCCTTTGCTGACCGCAGCGGCGTAAAAACGCCGCTGCAGTTAGCAGAGGGCGATTCATCCAAAAGGAAGCAAACATCATCTCTGATAGGAACGAGAGACGTTTTCGGGCTTCAAAGTAGGTCAGATTTTACTTCGTTTTCAGTGTTAGTATTTCTTTTTCATCTTTAAACTTTGGGCATGAGCGGGAGTATGCAGGGTGAGCACATGAAAAGTTCACACGTTTGGAGAAATCGCTTGCAGAGTTGTCAGTAGGGTGATCGTTGCTTGAACATTTTCCGCAGGTTGTGCGTCCCCTACAAGTGGCAGCCCCATGCTCGAAACGCTGGCAGCTAAAACAACGTCTCAAATTTGGGATAAACGTTCGAACCTCACAGTTGAGATATCCCGCCTTGACCGCCTGCGGAAGGGTAGTGGAGTCAAATGTAAGCACAAATGGCTTCGAGGGCTTCTCTTGATCATCTCGACGAAAGGTAATACGCTTCGCAGCAATCACACCCTGGTTCCTGAGTCCTTCGAGTATCTCACCCTCTGTGCTTTCCAACACATCATCTTCGGAGATCACGCACCGAAAGGTGTTGAGAGATCGGTGTGGCATTACTGTGACTTTGTGGTCAGCTACAGCAGTAATTCCAAGGAGGGCTACTTTGTTGCTCTGTTTCAACCTCGACAAGGAGGAGTCCAGAATGGAGCTTCTTTGCTTTGTAATATTTTCACACAAATGATTCCAGGGTTTTTGCAACAATGAACGGGGAGAGCTTTCCAAGTGGTAGTTCGTATTCGCTGTGCATTACTAAGAACTCTGGGAAGGCTTGAGCATTGACAGTAGTCTTCAAGGGAACGGTGTCTTCGGTGTGAACTCTTTTCAGAGATTGAACAGAATGAAGTTTTTCTTTGGAACCCCCGCAAAATGGGAGATAATCGACATCTGCAGTGTGCCGCCCACCATGGAGCCAAACATGGGAAGGGTAACGGCACATAACAAAAATGGCTTTGCTGTGCACGTTACTCCAGTAGCACTTACCCAGATGTAATACCCAAGGGTGGGTCTAGACTAGCGTCGTTCTTTACTCAAAGTTGGCCCGGCCGCCAAGAAGGTGAAAAGGAAATGGAGAAAAACGAGAAGAAAGAGTATAAGTAAAGGTGGGAGTGAAAGAAAGGAGGGGATAGTAGAAGAGGAGGCGACTGACTTAATCATCCTGACCGGGCCTTACCACGACACCCGTCTATGAGAAGCAGGGTCTAAAGTGGTTTATTGCCTCACCCAGGAGGCACCGAAGGGTCCAAACCTACCCGGGTTCGACTCAACCACCAGGATGCCCTTTTCCCCAGATACGGGAAAGCCACGCACAGCCAGATGTGGGCGGGCGTGCCCGCATGGCTCGGGGTTCGTGATGACGCCACTCACCAAACACCTACTTACGCAGGTGCCAACTCAACTCTGTTACGTCACGGCGCGGTGGTGGCGCGTCGGGCGCACTTCCGGTTTGGGGCTGTGGGCGGAAGTCGCCATGCCAGAGGTGCATTCGTGTGTTGTCTTGGAAGAAACAAGACAAAAACCTGCCTTTTCGTCGAAACGCCGCGGCTGGGGCTGTACCAAAAAAGTCAAGAAAGGTTGGTAGGTCAGTTTTCATGCGTTTTATGCCTGCTTGGTTCGTCCGAGAACGAGAACCGTAAAAAAGAAAAACCCAGACGCCGTCGGACCACGATTGCTTGTACGGGAAGCACTTTGGGTTTAATTCACGGATACTTGTGGTCGTCAGATTTATTTGTTTTGTTCAAACATGAACGCGGAACCGCCAAGTTGTACGAACCATGCACCTGCGGACTACGTTCAGTGCGTCTTCAAGTTCAAACGGCCGCCTGATCGTTCGAACTGTCGTCTGCTCTATCAAACATTTCTGCTTGTTGTCGTCTGCTCTTTCAAACGTTTCTGCTTGTTGTCGTCTGCTTTTTCAAACGTTTCTGCTTGTTGTCGTCTGCTCGTTCAAACGACAGCGGCCCGTAGACCAAACGTTGACCCGGTAATTGCGATAAGAAGTAAGTGCAGGCCTCAAAAGACTTAAGTTAAAAGGTTGGTTGGGGTAGGTAGGCTCGGTGTAAACAGTAGACACAAGGAGATGTTGATAATTAATTGTTACCAGTGGCCACCACCGACTTGTTATGCCCGATTCCCTTGGTCCGATACTGCTTGCAATCTTCCGTATCGACGTCGACCATCTCAGCTACGGTTCACCCTTTTGCAGCCCGAGCGACGTCATGACTGAAAATAGCGAGCAGGATCTCACCATGGGAATCAGGCTTTAGAGTCCATTCTACGGCGTCCACGCGGAATGAATCGCCGCATGTCACATTATTCACGCGAATTTTCGCGGTGTAACGAGCCTCGCAAATTTCGCGGAGGCCGCTAAATTAGTCAGACATTGCCAAGAGAATCAATAATTCCGACGCGAAAAAGAGCACGGGGACTCACATCGACGACGGAAATATCGCATTCCAATGGTTTGTTTATGAACGACGGCGAGCTTCTTGCCCACACTCCATCGCGCATGCGCGGCCCTGGTGGCGTCCGCTAGGGGCGCTCCGGTTTGTTTGTAATCTGTGGAATCTGTGGGACATAGTGGAGAGCTTAAACCTAGATGAAGGACTAACAGCAATATTGAGGAACATTTACAAAGATAATAAGGTGATTATAACATGGGAAGGAAAGGCAACGGGGGAAATAGAGATAGGACGAGGCCTTAGGCAGGGGTGCCCGTTATCGCCTTTGCTGTTTATGTTGTATCTGAGAGGATTGGAGGATAGACTAGAGAAGAGTGGGCTTGGATTCGACCTTTCGTACAGTAAGCTAGGCCAAAAATTCAGCAATCCTTACCGGGATTGATGTATGCAGATGATATCGTACTAATGGCTAACAACAGGATAGATTTACAGGAATTAATGAGCATCTGTGGTAGGGAAGGGGAGGAATTAGGTTTAGAATTCAGTAGTGAAAAATCAGCAGTCATGATTTTTAACGATGATGAAGTTGAGAGGCTGAAGATACAGAATATTACAGTGGAGAGAGCTAGTAAATACAAGTATCTAGGAGTATGGATATGTGATGGTGCAGCATATCTCAGTGAGCATGAAAAGTATATAATAGGTAAGGGCAACAGAAATGCAGCTGTAATGAAAAATAGAGCACTTTGGAATTACAACAGGTATGAGGTGGTGAGAGAGATTTGGAAAGGGGTCATGGTGCCTGGTTTAACTTTTGGAAACGCAGTGCTATGCATGAAATCCGAAGTGCATGCAAGACTAGAAATAAAACAGCGCGGAGTAGGTAGGCTGGCTTTGGGGACACATTGCAAAACGCCAAACCAGGGAGTGCAAGGAGACATGGGATGGGCGTCATTTGAGGGCAGGGAAGCTGCGAGCAAGATAGAATTTGAGGATCGGTTGAGGCAAATGGATGGGGAGCAATGGGCACGAAAGGTTTTCAGCTTTATACATGAGGAGTATAGACACAAAGTGGAGACAGCGCACTAGGAAATTAAGAGGAAAGTTTTTAGGCTATAGTGGGGTTACGGAAGAGCAGGTCTCCGTTAAGAAGAAAGTTAAGGCCACAGAAAGAGATCGGTGGCTAGAGGGAATGCAGACAAAGAGGGCTCTGGAAAGCTATAGATTAAACAAAACAGTTATTGCCAAAGAAAGCATTTATGATAATTCTAGGGGAAGCTCATTGTTGTTTGAGGCAAGGACAGGTGTTTTGCGAACCAGAACATACAGAGCGAAGTACCAGGAAATGGATACAGTGTGCGCTGCTTGTGGAGAGGTGGACGAGACGGCTGAGCACTTGATACTCTACTGTAAAGGGCTTCACCCTATGCCTACCGAAGACAACATAGATTTAATAAAGTCATTGGGTTTTAGAGACAGCGAAGGGAAAGTGGATTACAAGACAGTAGAGATTACCAAGCAAAGATTAAGTGAATGGTGGCAGAAAGCACGAGAGAACTAGGTATTTTCTTATTAACTGATGGCAAGGGGGTTTTATAGCCTCACTTTCTGTTCAGTGCGGAGGGTATATAGTTTTCACATTTAAATATTCTAAGCTTAAATGGTAAGACAAATTGGCTAGGTGGCGTAAGCTACCGCCCGATCCAAAGGGCTCAGCCGTATTCATCCATCCATCCATCCATCCAATCACGAATTGGGCAAGACTGATTGAAATTGTCCCCTTTTATCCTCTCAATTTCATCGCGACAAAGAAACTTCGGAATCAGTGGCGGTCTGTGCGAATATACTTGGGCCAGACTAGGTCCAGTACGCCTCTGCAAAGACATAAACATTCCAACCCGATATCGTTTCATGACCCCTGTAACAGATCCACAGACCAGCGTGCGATCTCCACAGCCCAGCATGCACAAGTTTGTGGCTTCGGAAACCGAGGAAAGCACGCTCCATACGAACGAACTCTGGTACAATAATGCTTGAATTTGGGCTAGTTGGTTTGACATTGAGGTATGCTGCGCTGCGAAGTTACACTGAACATACACGTAATGTATTAGGTTACCAAAGACGTATGATAGACAGAGAAAAAAAAAACACGACGTACATGTGAAATCACAGAGTGACAGCTGTTTATTTCTGTCTCTTCTTCCTCCTCTATCCGAGTTTTGAAAGACGAAGATTTACCTGATATTTCTTAGAGCTAAAGGGGCCATGAAAGAATTTTTCTACTTTCACTAAATACTACTCAGAATCACTCAATAACGTTAACGACCAGATAAACTTGCCTTAGTTTTTTTTTTCTTTCTAAGCAATGGCAGTCGGCAAATAAATCGGAGAAATATGAACATCGTTCATCCGCTCAACTCGGAGCCAGAACAAGCGGGCGTGGCCTGGTGCCTTTCATATGCCGCCAAGTAGAAAACGCGTGCTGAGCTCCACACTGTAAAAAATCTGTGTAAAATTACAAGCATTTTTATAGACATTTTTTTTTGTTACACAAAAATGGTCTTTAACCGAAAATGTAAATGGTCTTTAACCGAAACCTGTTCAAGAAAAGAACAGACATTTTCTGTTTTTACCCCTTTGGATAATCAGTTGTTTCTCAACTTCACGAAAAGCGGTTCTGAGAACGTATTTAACACATTAATTTTTTGTTTATGTATTTAAAGAATAAAACTATATTTATGCGTAATTTTAGTGCAAGGATTAACGCGCGGTCATCTTCCGTCTTAATTTTGGTGCGGAGCTTATTTTTCAAGATGGATGCCGTCACTGCTAGCTTTGCGCCTGCTTCTCGAGTGGTAACTTTGGTGCGCCCCCGAGTTTCCCACGAGCTTCAAATCGTTCTAAAAAGAGTTGATTTTGTGGTTTTTGATGACGCTCAGTAAGTTTCTAATTGGAACCATATGTCTATATTTTCATTAATTAAATAGTTAATTATATTTTTTTAATTAATTAGCCGACTTATCGCAAAGATTAGCCACCCACATAATGTCCCCCTGGCCGTATAACTCACCTGCCCAAACCGCATAAATGTAACTTTCACGCCTTTTTTTAAACAAATCTGTAAACTTGAAAAAACCACACACACACACACACACACACACGCACACACGCACGCACACACACACACACACACACACACACACACACATACATACATACATACATACATACATACATACATACATAGGGTGGTTTCATCTCAAATCGGGCAGGCTAAAAAGGTCTAATTTTTAATTTTGACAAAAAAAATATATGTTTTGGGGGCATTTCTCAAATGGAGGAGAGCGCAAACCTTGTGTTCCCCAGATTTTTTGTTCTCGAGTTACGAAGCGTAGAAGCCGCAGTGGCAGGAACTAGTGTTTTTGCCCGCCGTCGCAGGTCGCGTGTTTGACACCGTCTGCTGGCGCTAGTGTTTTTCCTTCACCTTTTTAACTTTTTCCCTCATTTAATAGGTACTATAAAGATACCATTACGTATTCAAATATTTTTAGAAATTTGATTGTTTTCTAAAAAAAATGTCAAACTCGTCACTCAGGTCGATGTTTGGTCAACTTTGACAGGTCATTACTTTGTCTGCAGTTAAGGTAAATTTTCTTTCTTTGGCTCTATAAAAATCCCAAAGCAAGCCCATTATAGATATAATAATATCATTATGATCTGTCGACTAGCCGCTCCGCTACCTTCACGTAAACGTTGTAAGAAATAACAAATGTTGAAAGTTTGAGGTCGATTTTCTAAAACAACCCATTTTTGTAAATTTTTGTTTGTTAAATTCTTTTAGATATATTAGTCGGCTAGAAGAAAAAACAATCTAGAAATGTAATATTTTGGTTGTATGTCCTCTATTTGAGCCGCAATCGCGTGAATTGTGTGCTCATTTGACTGAAATGAGCACACATTTCACGCGATTGCAGCTCAAACAGAGGACATAACCAAGATATTACATTTCTAGATTATTTTTTCTTGTAGTTATTAACTATTATATCTAAAAGAATTTAAAAAAATAAAATTTACAAAAAGGGTTTTTGAGAAAATCGATCTCAAACTTTCACAAACAAACCCGAACCGGCATTGTGCGCCTCTACGATTTGAAAGATATGTTTTTATTTTTGTTTCCGTTTTCAAAAAGAAACGTAAAGTAGGCGAACTTGTGATATTCATTGTAATTTAAAAATTGAAATAAGAGAGAAACCACGTAAGTACACTACAAAACAAGAAGTAACAAGTATATACAAATCAAAAGGCAACGCAACATGAACAAAAAATTGTTTCTATATAAAACGGTTCAAAGTAAACGAGGGTGACTCATTATACAGCTTATTACGATTGAATGATAAATTCTCACACCATTCAGATATGTACATAAATCTTCTGGAATTTCTTTAACGAGTTTCAAAAGTGTACAAAAAATACATTCCAGACTTTATCAGACGCGCCCAGCGAAGAGCCACATGGCTCGAGAAAGCGCTTGTGAAGTCAACGTGTTGTCATTTTGCACTTCAATCTTGCTGAAAATTGGAGTGTCGTGATCCAGCGCGCGGTGCAAGGACATCACTGGAAGAGCAAGTTGGTTTCCATCTTTACCTGCGTGGCTACATAGTGAGCGACGACATCGTCCATGACTCGTCCCATGAGCTCTTTGCGCTCAACGTCGTCGAAGGGCGGCTGGAGGAACAATTGCCTATTTTCACGCAACTCGTTTATGTTTCAGACGGTGCTCCAAGCCACTTCAAAAACAGGTAGCAGGTGTACAAATTAAAAAAAGAAAAGGAATGTCGTCGCCAAGTGGACATTCTCCGGATCAGGGCACGGGAAAAGCTCGTGTGATGGAGTGGGCGGCGTGCGCAAGCACCAGGAATCCATGTATGACTTGATAACTACAGAATTGTGCTCCCTAACGAACGCGCAAAGCTTCGTTGAGGCACTCAGACCGAAAGTCAAAGGGATGATTCTACTCTCAATCGCCAAAGAAGCTCACGCGTTTCCGGGAGCTCAAGAAAAAAAGAGTGGGAGAAGGTAAACCCACCAAGAGGCATCTGATGCTCACACGTGTGGAGGAAGACACTGGAGGAAGGCGCCTTGAACGTTGCCCTAGAAAAGATCTGCGAAAGCACAGAGTAGCTGCATACACGCGTGTCAAGGCATGCACGTACCGCTTTGTGTCCCGAAATGTAGAAAATCATCAGTGAGTGCGTGCCGGCATGTTCAAAACTGCAACCGTGAACTCCGTGGCTCCTTCACAGTGTGAAAACTGATTCGCAGTTACGACAAACTAGTAAAAAAAAAAAAAGTACTGTCTTTGGAAAATGTGCATCGATGTTTTTGTGTTTTTTACTGGTTCTGCGCGCGCGTTTCTAGATTACTGAGGTGCACAAAGTGTGCACTCAACCGTTAGCGATCAGCAAGATGTGAGGATAACAAAACCCGGCGCATATTTCCCGAAGATTTATGTGCAAGATTTGAATAATGTGAGAATGTATCATTCGATCGTAATAGGCTGGGTAATGAGTAGCCACCCTCGTTTACTTTGAAATGTTCTATATAGAAACAATTTTTCTCATGTTGCGTTGCCTTTTGATTTGTATATCTTGTTACTCATTGTTTTGTAGTGTGCTTATGTGGTTTCTCTCTTATTTCAAGTTTTAAGTTACAATGAATATCACAAGTTCGCCTACTCTACGTTTCTTTTTGAAAACGGAAACAAAACTAAAAACATATCTTCCAAATTGTAGAGGAGCACAATGCCGGTTTGAGGTTTGTTTGTGAAAGTTTGAAATCGCTTTTCTCAAAAAACCCATTTTTGTAAATTTTTATTTTTTAAATTCTTTTAGATATAATAGTCAACTACGAGAAAAAATAATCTAGAAATGTAATATTTTGGTTGTATGTCCTCTATTTGAGCCGCAATCGCGTGAAATGTGTGCTCATTTGAGAAATGCCCCCATAACATATATTTTTTTTCGTACAAATTAAAAATTAGACTCTTTTAGCCTGCCCGATTTGAGATGAAAACACCCATATATATACAGGGTGTTTCACGAAAGATGGACAAATTCGATATTGCAAAAACTACGCGTCGCAAAAGAAAAAAAAAGGAAAAAAAAGCTTGTGTCGTTTTTGGTCTTGGGCCAGGGGCCTATTTAGGAAAATTATTAAAGTCCGGGATAATTAAATTGTTAATTATTTTTGCATAATTAACTTTTTTAAATTGTGTTTAAGGGCATGGTTTCAATTAGAAAATTGCTTAGCATTATCGAAAAACACTAAATCAACAAATTGCAGAACGATAGAAGGGCGAAGCATTTTACGACTTTCTGAAAAACCGCGCAAATTCGACGGGTTTTTAAGTTTCGGTTTGCAACCGGAGCGCATACCGGCCCCGTGCCGCAAGCTTCAAATACAGTCGGCGAAGTAAAATTGCTGCTGAAGGGGCACAGACACCTTCACGCGGGAGGCAATCACTTGATAGAATGACGTTTTAGCGAACGCCGATGTTTCACAGAATGACACTTTAGCGAATAGTTGGCCGCCACAAAGCGGCGTTTACGGGTGGGCCAAGTGGATTAACATTTTTGTAATGAGCCGCCGCAGATTGCCGCCTGCCGCCGCGAAGCGGCGTAAGCGCATCGCGGGAGGGGTGGGTTAACACGCGCCCCCGTTAGTCGCTAAAACGTCGATTCGCTCAAATGTCGCTGTTCGCTAAAACGTCGCTGTTCGCTAAAACGTCCTTCGCTCATGTGATATGAACCACAAGCTTGCGAAGGCACAACGATGCAGGACCTAGCGTGCCAAGGCATGTCCTTTCATCACGCCACCTGACCGCGAGATTTGCGTTCGACGTGTTGTGCCTTTTCCTGCGGTGCTGCGCCTTCGTAAAATTTTCCACGTGCGGTGGCCGCGAATGCGGCCACCGGACGGCCACCTTGGGCAAACAGGAATCGACCGCGGGTGGAGCGCCGCAGAGGTTGCAGAAGCTGGGCGGCAGCGTGCTGGAAGACACGTTTTCTGCTCACTTGCCGTCAATCGCCGAAGTAGTTTTTTTTTTTTTTTTTTAAGTTTTGTCTAAACGGTTGCAGTTACTTTTGAGAGCACGTGAAAAGTCTTACGAAAGCGCACCATAGCAGGAAAAAAGTTCAACTCGTCGAACGGAAGTCCCGCCGGTCTCACGGCGTGATCAAAGGACATGCCTTGGCACGCCGAAGTGCTGCGTCTCTGTGCCTTCGCACACGTGGATACCGATCGCGAAAAAAACCACTGTAATGAAACATACAAACGGTCATAATTCATAAATAAAAATAAAAATAAAGAACTACAATACAACAATTGCGCAGAACAAAATTTGTTAAAACACTAT
>JAZHYW010021404.1:0-18157 GCA_037355805.1 Ixodes ricinus
TTTTCATTTTTTGTTCAGAGCATTAGAGAGTGGAATACACTTAGGGAAGAAATTGTATCTATTACTGATAATGCATCTCTTTTATGATAAACTGCAAATCTGTATCACTTGCGGTCAACAATGTATGTTTCATTGTTGTTCCGTTCATCTATTGTATGAATATGTATTGTTATTGCATAATGTTTCACTGTACCATTAGGGGCATAATGCCTAACGGCGCTGCAGGTATTCATGTAAACAAATAAATAAATAAATAAAATTAAGTTCTGCGCTGTGGCATTACGTAATGCAAGCATGACGCTTTGCATTGTGTAATGCCACAGTGCAGACTTCATTTTTAGGTCCAAATGGATGCTTCGATGAAACAGCGCGGATATACTGTCACACTTAGAGGCACACAAGAAGGAAACAGACTCGCAGCGCTGACTAAAACTCAGTGATATATTTCTTCTTCCTCAAATCGTCATCTTCTTCTCCTTCGCCGTAAAGAGAACATCTTAAATTTTTAAACACCAGAAACCAAATAGCCAAAAAACATTAATAATAAATAAATAAATAAATAAATAAATAAATAAATAAAAAAATGACAACTAAAATAAAACTTTAAAAAATATATTAATTTTTTTTTAAATTAAATATTAATGAATAAAAAAATTAAAATCCCTATCAGTATTTGTGCTTATGGACAAGCGCATATCGGGGGCTCTTGACGGGATGACTGTGGTAAAGATCTTTCGCTATGTGGATGGTTTTTTGGTTATTTTGGGGGAATGTACAGCGAATAGTATGGAACATATGATGTGACAAAAATTGTTAATCTGTTGAGATTACTGTTCCGGTGGACTGAACTTCACTTGGGAAATGCATAATGATGGCAGTATTCAGTTTCTAGACTTGCAGCTCTTTTTTACTAAGGATCATTTGTGCTGGAGCTGTAACCCACGAACTAGGAAAGGCCTCCTTTCTTTCAGCAGTGCCCACGCAAAACTTGTAAAACGTGGGATTGCATCCACCTGCCTTCACGCAGCCTTTACAAAAATCTTCCAGCATAGACTGCCGGTCAGTTTTGATCACCAGATTGCACGCTTGACAAGTGCCGGTAACCCGAAGAGCTTAGTGACAAGTGCGTGTGAAAGGCTTCTACAGAAAATTAAACGAGAGGGCGTTGACAAATGTCGTGAAAAGACAGACAAGATGCCAGTGCATGGTGGTACCATATTTGCACAAAGTGTCCCACAAGTTAAAAAAGATGGCTGTTAGACACGGGGTTAATGTAGTGTTCTCAGCCCCGAGCCAACTTGCAAAGATATGCTCCGCGATGTCAAAACAAAAATTTGTAACGTGCTAAAAAAAAGCAAAAAAACACACGTAACAAGACACACCGAATGCGTGACTAAGGTAGTTAATGAGATTCCGTTTAGTTGCGGCTAAGTTTACATCGGTCAGACTGGCCGATGCTTTAATAAAAGAGCGCGGGAACACAAGCTTGCCGTACGCAATAATTCAGGTGGTCATCTTGCGGAGCACTGCAAACGATGTGGGTGCGAACCTTTGTTAGAGCACACTAAAGTCACTGGATCTGGGAAAGTATGCGCCATTGCCTTCCCACCTGCTAGCCGGACACAAACAAATACCAACATACAGACGACAAAACCTCTCAAGGTGATTGGCTCATCGCTGTCGGTTGCCATGGTGATCGCCATTTTGGACCCTTTCAAAGCTTCGAAGCTTCGAAAGGGTCGTTAAAACCAGTCGCACCAAGATCGCTATGGAGCATCATCGTACTGAAAGCGTTCCTCGGCCAATATGAGCGTCTTTGGCACTGTGCATGCAATAAACTTATCACTCATGGTTATTTCCCCAGATCTCTTACAATTATGTTGCTCTTCTTGCGTGTTTCAAGACAGTAAAATTATTTTTCAATGCCCCCAAGCACCGACGCCGCGTGTGATGCCGTACATTTTCGTACCGCCATCACACGCAACGTCAGTGCTTGGAGGTATTGAAAAATAATTTTACTGTCTTGAAACACGCAAGAAGAGCAACATAATTGTAGGAGATCTGGGGAAATAAGCATGAATGACAAGTTTATTGCATGCACAGCCAAAGACGCTCATATTGGCCGAGGAACGCTTTCAGTACGATGATGGTCCATGGCGATCTAGGTGAGACTGTTCTTAACGACCCTTTCGAAGCTTCGAAGCTTTGAAAGGGTCCAAAATGGCGATCACCATGGCAACCGACAGCGATGAGCCAATCACCTTGAGAGGTTTTGTCGTCTGTATGTTGGTATTTGTTTGTGTCCGGCTAGCAGGTGGGAAGGCAATGGCGCTACTTTCCCAGATCAAGTGACTTTAGAGCACACAAGGTTTGTTAAGAAAGGGAATGAGAAGACGAAAAGAGAATTAATCGAAGCTTTCTGTATACACAAAGCGGCTGACAGATGCGTAAGCATGCCATCTCTTTATCTACTAAACAAAGAAATTGTGTTTCTTGAGGGCTGTGTGTAATGAGCGATAGGAACCTTTATCAGATGCATGTGCTTAAGCGAATTGGGATCGACAATTTGATGATGATTCGTGTTTCATTAAATCAGTTTGAAGTTGACGCCTGTCCGTGTCGTATACGTGTCTTTTTTCGTCCTGGTTTGTTCGCGCCTTTTAACCTTTTAATCGATATGTACCAACGAGCCCCAACCAAAGTTTTATTGCATCACATTTCTTCTACTCTGGGCTCTTTCCTTTATCATCACGTCAAGCAAGATCCAACCATCACCTGTCTTAACCTCATTGCCATTTCTACATGTCAGTCCCGTTTCCTAACGCATTGCATGAAAACGAAGTTCGAGCCTCCGGAGGTGCGCGCCCTTTTCGGATTGCTGGAGCCATCATGAGGTCATGCCAGGGGAGTGTGCAAGATTGTGAAGTCGGAGCATTGGCGACAGGTTCGAATGTATCAGGACTGGTTGCAGGTTTTGGTTCACGAGGAGAGTGAACCTTGCTCCGCAAAACGTCGGCTTGCTGGGTACAGGAGGTTGGCGGCCCAGACGACAGACTTTTTGTGACAGCGCGTACGCATGAACCTTCCGCCCAAGAAGAGAAGTGCGGCCACTTGTGCGAACAACGTGACTGTATATCCGCGCTGTTTCATCCAAGCATAAATTACCAACTAGCCCAAGCATCCACATTATCAAGCTCCAAATGGATGTTCCGCCTCATCATTCGCTGAGCTGATTTCGTCGATCGCAGAGATTGGCTCTTTGAGTGTTTTGCGGGTAAGTAGACGCGCAGGCATTTCTTAGAGTGTGGAGACACACTGCCACTGGACGATATTCCTCCAAAGGGGAGGAAACATCGTCCAAGTTATGCAGGAGACCTTGGCATACCCATTGTCGGTAACAAGTTTGAAACTCAGAACCTCGAGTTCGTAGTCCTAGTGCAGGAGCAGCTAAAGCTGCAATGACCCACTCACACGATGGCGTTCTAAGGAAACACATAAAAAAATAATTGAATAAAAATGAAAGAGGACATGGATGGGTGTGGATTGACTCTGCATGAGGGGAGTTCCGACCAAACCTTAAGGGAAAAACAAACAATAGTACTGCCCCAGGCGAGGGAGTCGCCAATAGTCCTCTGGCTGGTCTTTGTGGAGCTGCCCCCTCTGACCTCCAAGGGTGTCGAGACTTAGGGCTAACGCCACTTGCGAAGGAGTCGCCGTTACTCCTCTGTCTCAACATATTCCTAAGAGTGAGTGGGGTAATGCAGGTGAGAGACAAAGAACATCGATGCTGTGAGGTGTATGGAGTGTCAAGGAACATTTCTGGGAGAATTGAAACAGCATCCATGAATAGGCCCTTGCTATGTACCAGTTTCGGGACCTGTCGCTTTAGTCTTTTTCTTTGCGTCCTCAGCTTTTGACGAGATTTTACCACACTTCGAGGCAGGAGGAGGCTCCAATGGACTGCTGGAGACATCCATTGCCTCACCCTCGCGTTGCGAGGAAGATGAAGGGCCCCCCTCAAGGCACTGTGACTCTGTCATCATGGTTTTTTCACGAGAATGGGAAGGCAGACGGCGCGCGGCCGTCGCCTTTGAGGGTGCGGTCTGATCGAGTTTGATCCCTCCATCTTGAGGGACACCAGGTGAAACTTTGGGGACTAGGGGTTTGCGTGATGCAGAAAGGTCTAAAAGTCAGACCTGTGTCCCCACGGAAGCTTCGTCGTTGCAGCCCCTTTGCTGACCGCAGCGGCGTAAAAACGCCGCTGCAGTTAGCAGAGGGCGATTCATCCAAAAGGAAGCAAACATCATCTCTGATAGGAACGAGAGACGTTTTCGGGCTTCAAAGTAGGTCAGATTTTACTTCGTTTTCAGTGTTAGTATTTCTTTTTCATCTTTAAACTTTGGGCATGAGCGGGAGTATGCAGGGTGAGCACATGAAAAGTTCACACGTTTGGAGAAATCGCTTGCAGAGTTGTCAGTAGGGTGATCGTTGCTTGAACATTTTCCGCAGGTTGTGCGTCCCCTACAAGTGGCAGCCCCATGCTCGAAACGCTGGCAGCTAAAACAACGTCTCAAATTTGGGATAAACGTTCGAACCTCACAGTTGAGATATCCCGCCTTGACCGCCTGCGGAAGGGTAGTGGAGTCAAATGTAAGCACAAATGGCTTCGAGGGCTTCTCTTGATCATCTCGACGAAAGGTAATACGCTTCGCAGCAATCACACCCTGGTTCCTGAGTCCTTCGAGTATCTCACCCTCTGTGCTTTCCAACACATCATCTTCGGAGATCACGCACCGAAAGGTGTTGAGAGATCGGTGTGGCATTACTGTGACTTTGTGGTCAGCTACAGCAGTAATTCCAAGGAGGGCTACTTTGTTGCTCTGTTTCAACCTCGACAAGGAGGAGTCCAGAATGGAGCTTCTTTGCTTTGTAATATTTTCACACAAATGATTCCAGGGTTTTTGCAACAATGAACGGGGAGAGCTTTCCAAGTGGTAGTTCGTATTCGCTGTGCATTACTAAGAACTCTGGGAAGGCTTGAGCATTGACAGTAGTCTTCAAGGGAACGGTGTCTTCGGTGTGAACTCTTTTCAGAGATTGAACAGAATGAAGTTTTTCTTTGGAACCCCCGCAAAATGGGAGATAATCGACATCTGCAGTGTGCCGCCCACCATGGAGCCAAACATGGGAAGGGTAACGGCACATAACAAAAATGGCTTTGCTGTGCACGTTACTCCAGTAGCACTTACCCAGATGTAATACCCAAGGGTGGGTCTAGACTAGCGTCGTTCTTTACTCAAAGTTGGCCCGGCCGCCAAGAAGGTGAAAAGGAAATGGAGAAAAACGAGAGAGAAGAGTATAAGTAAAGGTGGGAGTGAAAGAAAGGAGGGGATAGTAGAAGAGGAGGCGACTGACTTAATCATCCTGACCGGGCCTTACCACGACACCCGTCTATGAGAAGCAGGGTCTAAAGTGGTTTATTGCCTCACCCAGGAGGCACCGAAGGGTCCAAACCTACCCGGGTTCGACTCAACCACCAGGATGCCCTTTTCCCCAGATACGGGAAAGCCACGCACAGCCAGATGTGGGCGGGCGTGCCCGCATGGCTCGGGGTTCGTGATGACGCCACTCACCAAACACCTACTTACGCAGGTGCCAACTCAACTCTGTTACGTCACGGCGCGGTGGTGGCGCGTCGGGCGCACTTCCGGTTTGGGGCTGTGGGCGGAAGTCGCCATGCCAGAGGTGCATTCGTGTGTTGTCTTGGAAGAAACAAGACAAAAACCTGCCTTTTCGTCGAAACGCCGCGGCTGGGGCTGTACCAAAAAAGTCAAGAAAGGTTGGTAGGTCAGTTTTCATGCGTTTTATGCCTGCTTGGTTCGTCCGAGAACGAGAACCGTAAAAAAGAAAAACCCAGACGCCGTCGGACCACGATTGCTTGTACGGGAAGCACTTTGGGTTTAATTCACGGATACTTGTGGTCGTCAGATTTATTTGTTTTGTTCAAACATGAACGCGGAACCGCCAAGTTGTACGAACCATGCACCTGCGGACTACGTTCAGTGCGTCTTCAAGTTCAAACGGCCGCCTGATCGTTCGAACTGTCGTCTGCTCTATCAAACATTTCTGCTTGTTGTCGTCTGCTCTTTCAAACGTTTCTGCTTGTTGTCGTCTGCTTTTTCAAACGTTTCTGCTTGTTGTCGTCTGCTCGTTCAAACGACAGCGGCCCGTAGACCAAACGTTGACCCGGTAATTGCGATAAGAAGTAAGTGCAGGCCTCAAAAGACTTAAGTTAAAAGGTTGGTTGGGGTAGGTAGGCTCGGTGTAAACAGTAGACACAAGGAGATGTTGATAATTAATTGTTACCAGTGGCCACCACCGACTTGTTATGCCCGATTCCCTTGGTCCGATACTGCTTGCAATCTTCCGTATCGACGTCGACCATCTCAGCTACGGTTCACCCTTTTGCAGCCCGAGCGACGTCATGACTGAAAATAGCGAGCAGGATCTCACCATGGGAATCAGGCTTTAGAGTCCATTCTACGGCGTCCACGCGGAATGAATCGCCGCATGTCACATTATTCACGCGAATTTTCGCGGTGTAACGAGCCTCGCAAATTTCGCGGAGGCCGCTAAATTAGTCAGACATTGCCAAGAGAATCAATAATTCCGACGCGAAAAAGAGCACGGGGACTCACATCGACGACGGAAATATCGCATTCCAATGGTTTGTTTATGAACGACGGCGAGCTTCTTGCCCACACTCCATCGCGCATGCGCGGCCCTGGTGGCGTCCGCTAGGGGCGCTCCGGTTTGTTTGTAATCTGTGGAATCTGTGGGACATAGTGGAGAGCTTAAACCTAGATGAAGGACTAACAGCAATATTGAGGAACATTTACAAAGATAATAAGGTGATTATAACATGGGAAGGAAAGGCAACGGGGGAAATAGAGATAGGACGAGGCCTTAGGCAGGGGTGCCCGTTATCGCCTTTGCTGTTTATGTTGTATCTGAGAGGATTGGAGGATAGACTAGAGAAGAGTGGGCTTGGATTCGACCTTTCGTACAGTAAGCTAGGCCAAAAATTCAGCAATCCTTACCGGGATTGATGTATGCAGATGATATCGTACTAATGGCTAACAACAGGATAGATTTACAGGAATTAATGAGCATCTGTGGTAGGGAAGGGGAGGAATTAGGTTTAGAATTCAGTAGTGAAAAATCAGCAGTCATGATTTTTAACGATGATGAAGTTGAGAGGCTGAAGATACAGAATATTACAGTGGAGAGAGCTAGTAAATACAAGTATCTAGGAGTATGGATATGTGATGGTGCAGCATATCTCAGTGAGCATGAAAAGTATATAATAGGTAAGGGCAACAGAAATGCAGCTGTAATGAAAAATAGAGCACTTTGGAATTACAACAGGTATGAGGTGGTGAGAGAGATTTGGAAAGGGGTCATGGTGCCTGGTTTAACTTTTGGAAACGCAGTGCTATGCATGAAATCCGAAGTGCATGCAAGACTAGAAATAAAACAGCGCGGAGTAGGTAGGCTGGCTTTGGGGACACATTGCAAAACGCCAAACCAGGGAGTGCAAGGAGACATGGGATGGGCGTCATTTGAGGGCAGGGAAGCTGCGAGCAAGATAGAATTTGAGGATCGGTTGAGGCAAATGGATGGGGAGCAATGGGCACGAAAGGTTTTCAGCTTTTTATACATGAGGAGTATAGACACAAAGTGGAGACAGCGCACTAGGAAATTAAGAGGAAAGTTTTTAGGCTATAGTGGGGTTACGGAAGAGCAGGTCTCCGTTAAGAAGAAAGTTAAGGCCACAGAAAGAGATCGGTGGCTAGAGGGAATGCAGACAAAGAGGGCTCTGGAAAGCTATAGATTAAACAAAACAGTTATTGCCAAAGAAAGCATTTATGATAATTCTAGGGGAAGCTCATTGTTGTTTGAGGCAAGGACAGGTGTTTTGCGAACCAGAACATACAGAGCGAAGTACCAGGAAATGGATACAGTGTGCGCTGCTTGTGGAGAGGTGGACGAGACGGCTGAGCACTTGATACTCTACTGTAAAGGGCTTCACCCTATGCCTACCGAAGACAACATAGATTTAATAAAGTCATTGGGTTTTAGAGACAGCGAAGGGAAAGTGGATTACAAGACAGTAGAGATTACCAAGCAAAGATTAAGTGAATGGTGGCAGAAAGCACGAGAGAACTAGGTATTTTCTTATTAACTGATGGCAAGGGGGTTTTATAGCCTCACTTTCTGTTCAGTGCGGAGGGTATATAGTTTTCACATTTAAATATTCTAAGCTTAAATGGTAAGACAAATTGGCTAGGTGGCGTAAGCTACCGCCCGATCCAAAGGGCTCAGCCGTATTCATCCATCCATCCATCCATCCAATCACGAATTGGGCAAGACTGATTGAAATTGTCCCCTTTTATCCTCTCAATTTCATCGCGATAAAGAAACTTCGGAATCAGTGGCGGTCTGTGCGAATATACTTGGGCCAGACTAGGTCCAGTACGCCTCTGCAAAGACATAAACATTCCAACCCGATATCGTTTCATGACCCCTGTAACAGATCCACAGACCAGCGTGCGATCTCCACAGCCCAGCATGCACAAGTTTGTGGCTTCGGAAACCGAGGAAAGCACGCTCCATACGAACGAACTCTGGTACAATAATGCTTGAATTTGGGCTAGTTGGTTTGACATTGAGGTATGCTGCGCTGCGAAGTTACACTGAACATACACGTAATGTATTAGGTTACCAAAGACGTATGATAGACAGAGAAAAAAAACACGACGTACATGTGAAATCACAGAGTGACAGCTGTTTATTTCTGTCTCTTCTTCCTCCTCTATCCGAGTTTTGAAAGACGAAGATTTACCTGATATTTCTTAGAGCTAAAGGGGCCATGAAAGAATTTTTCTACTTTCACTAAATACTACTCAGAATCACTCAATAACGTTAACGACCAGATAAACTTGCCTTAGTTTTTTTTTTCTTTCTAAGCAATGGCAGTCGGCAAATAAATCGGAGAAATATGAACATCGTTCATCCGCTCAACTCGGAGCCAGAACAAGCGGGCGTGGCCTGGTGCCTTTCATATGCCGCCAAGTAGAAAACGCGTGCTGAGCTCCACACTGTAAAAAATCTGTGTAAAATTACAAGCATTTTTATAGACATTTTTTTTTGTTACACAAAAATGGTCTTTAACCGAAAATGTAAATGGTCTTTAACCGAAACCTGTTCAAGAAAAGAACAGACATTTTCTGTTTTTACCCCTTTGGATAATCAGTTGTTTCTCAACTTCACGAAAAGCGGTTCTGAGAACGTATTTAACACATTAATTTTTTGTTTATGTATTTAAAGAATAAAACTATATTTATGCGTAATTTTAGTGCAAGGATTAACGCGCGGTCATCTTCCGTCTTAATTTTGGTGCGGAGCTTATTTTTCAAGATGGATGCCGTCACTGCTAGCTTTGCGCCTGCTTCTCGAGTGGTAACTTTGGTGCGCCCCCGAGTTTCCCACGAGCTTCAAATCGTTCTAAAAAGAGTTGATTTTGTGGTTTTTGATGACGCTCAGTAAGTTTCTAATTGGAACCATATGTCTATATTTTCATTAATTAAATAGTTAATTATATTTTTTTAATTAATTAGCCGACTTATCGCAAAGATTAGCCACCCACATAATGTCCCCCTGGCCGTATAACTCACCTGCCCAAACCGCATAAATGTAACTTTCACGCCTTTTTTTAAACAAATCTGTAAACTTGAAAAAACCACACACACACACACACACACACACACACACACGCACACACACACACACACGCACACACACACACACACATACATACATACATACATACATACATACATACATACATAGGGTGGTTTCATCTCAAATCGGGCAGGCTAAAAGGTCTAATTTTTAATTTTGACAAAAAAAATATATGTTTTGGGGGCATTTCTCAAATGGAGGAGAGCGCAAACCTTGTGTTCCCCAGATTTTTTGTTCTCGAGTTACGAAGCGTAGAAGCCGCAGTGGCAGGAACTAGTGTTTTTGCCCGCCGTCGCAGGTCGCGTGTTTGACACCGTCTGCTGGCGCTAGTGTTTTTCCTTCACCTTTTTAACTTTTTCCCTCATTTAATAGGTACTATAAAGATACCATTACGTATTCAAATATTTTTAGAAATTTGATTGTTTTCTAAAAAAAATGTCAAACTCGTCACTCAGGTCGATGTTTGGTCAACTTTGACAGGTCATTACTTTGTCTGCAGTTAAGGTAAATTTTCTTTCTTTGGCTCTATAAAAATCCCAAAGCAAGCCCATTATAGATATAATAATATCATTATGATCTGTCGACTAGCCGCTCCGCTACCTTCACGTAAACGTTGTAAGAAATAACAAATGTTGAAAGTTTGAGGTCGATTTTCTAAAACAACCCATTTTTGTAAATTTTTGTTTGTTAAATTCTTTTAGATATATTAGTCGGCTAGAAGAAAAAACAATCTAGAAATGTAATATTTTGGTTGTATGTCCTCTATTTGAGCCGCAATCGCGTGAAATGTGTGCTCATTTGACTGAAATGAGCACACATTTCACGCGATTGCAGCTCAAACAGAGGACATAACCAAAATATTACATTTCTAGATTATTTTTTCTTGTAGTTATTAACTATTATATCTAAAAGAATTTAAAAAATAAAATTTACAAAAAGGGTTTTTGAGAAAATCGATCTCAAACTTTCACAAACAAACCCGAACCGGCATTGTGCGCCTCTACGATTTGAAAGATATGTTTTTATTTTTGTTTCCGTTTTCAAAAAGAAACGTAAAGTAGGCGAACTTGTGATATTCATTGTAATTTAAAAATTGAAATAAGAGAGAAACCACGTAAGTACACTACAAAACAAGAAGTAACAAGTATATACAAATCAAAAGGCAACGCAACATGAACAAAAAATTGTTTCTATATAAAACGGTTCAAAGTAAACGAGGGTGACTCATTATACAGCTTATTACGATTGAATGATAAATTCTCACACCATTCAGATATGTACATAAATCTTCTGGAATTTCTTTAACGAGTTTCAAAAGTGTACAAAAAATACATTCCAGACTTTATCAGACGCGCCCAGCGAAGAGCCACATGGCTCGAGAAAGCGCTTGTGAAGTCAACGTGTTGTCATTTTGCACTTCAATCTTGCTGAAAATTGGAGTGTCGTGATCCAGCGCGCGGTGCAAGGACATCACTGGAAGAGCAAGTTGGTTTCCATCTTTACCTGCGTGGCTACATAGTGAGCGACGACATCGTCCATGACTCGTCCCATGAGCTCTTTGCGCTCAACGTCGTCGAAGGGCGGCTGGAGGAACAATTGCCTATTTTCACGCAACTCGTTTATGTTTCAGACGGTGCTCCAAGCCACTTCAAAAACAGGTAGCAGGTGTACAAATTAAAAAAAGAAAAGGAATGTCGTCGCCAAGTGGACATTCTCCGGATCAGGGCACGGGAAAAGCTCGTGTGATGGAGTGGGCGGCGTGCGCAAGCACCAGGAATCCATGTATGACTTGATAACTACAGAATTGTGCTCCCTAACGAACGCGCAAAGCTTCGTTGAGGCACTCAGACCGAAAGTCAAAGGGATGATTCTACTCTCAATCGCCAAAGAAGCTCACGCGTTTCCGGGAGCTCAAGAAAAAAGAGTGGGAGAAGGTAAACCCACCAAGAGGCATCTGATGCTCACACGTGTGGAGGAAGACACTGGAGGAAGGCGCCTTGAACGTTGCCCTAGAAAAGATCTGCGAAAGCACAGAGTAGCTGCATACACGCGTGTCAAGGCATGCACGTACCGCTTTGTGTCCCGAAATGTAGAAAATCATCAGTGAGTGCGTGCCGGCATGTTCAAAACTGCAACCGTGAACTCCGTGGCTCCTTCACAGTGTGAAAACTGATTCGCAGTTACGACAAACTAGTAAAAAAAAAAAAAAGTACTGTCTTTGGAAAATGTGCATCGATGTTTTTGTGTTTTTTACTGGTTCTGCGCGCGCGTTTCTAGATTACTGAGGTGCACAAAGTGTGCACTCAACCGTTAGCGATCAGCAAGATGTGAGGATAACAAAACCCGGCGCATATTTCCCGAAGATTTATGTGCAAGATTTGAATAATGTGAGAATGTATCATTCGATCGTAATAGGCTGGGTAATGAGTAGCCACCCTCGTTTACTTTGAAATGTTCTATATAGAAACAATTTTTCTCATGTTGCGTTGCCTTTTGATTTGTATATCTTGTTACTCATTGTTTTGTAGTGTGCTTATGTGGTTTCTCTCTTATTTCAAGTTTTAAATTACAATGAATATCACAAGTTCGCCTACTCTACGTTTCTTTTTGAAAACGGAAACAAAACTAAAAACATATCTTCCAAATTGTAGAGGAGCACAATGCCGGTTTGAGGTTTGTTTGTGAAAGTTTGAAATCGCTTTTCTCAAAAAACCCATTTTTGTAAATTTTTATTTTTTAAATTCTTTTAGATATAATAGTCAACTACGAGAAAAAATAATCTAGAAATGTAATATTTTGGTTGTATGTCCTCTATTTGAGCCGCAATCGCGTGAAATGTGTGCTCATTTGAGAAATGCCCCCATAACATATATTTTTTTTCGTACAAATTAAAAATTAGACTCTTTTAGCCTGCCCGATTTGAGATGAAAACACCCATATATATACAGGGTGTTTCACGAAAGATGGACAAATTCGATATTGCAAAAACTACGCGTCGCAAAAGAAAAAAAAAGGAAAAAAAAGCTTGTGTCGTTTTTGGTCTTGGGCCAGGGGCCTATTTAGGAAAATTATTAAAGTCCGGGATAATTAAATTGTTAATTATTTTTGCATAATTAACTTTTTTAAATTGTGTTTAAGGGCATGGTTTCAATTAGAAAATTGCTTAGCATTATCGAAAAACACTAAATCAACAAATTGCAGAACGATAGAAGGGCGAAGCATTTTACGACTTTCTGAAAAACCGCGCAAATTCGACGGGTTTTTAAGTTTCGGTTTGCAACCGGAGCGCATACCGGCCCCGTGCCGCAAGCTTCAAATACAGTCGGCGAAGTAAAATTGCTGCTGAAGGGGCACAGACACCTTCACGCGGGAGGCAATCACTTGATAGAATGACGTTTTAGCGAACGCCGATGTTTCACAGAATGACACTTTAGCGAATAGTTGGCCGCCACAAAGCGGCGTTTACGGGTGGGCCAAGTGGATTAACATTTTTGTAATGAGCCGCCGCAGATTGCCGCCTGCCGCCGCGAAGCGGCGTAAGCGCATCGCGGGAGGGGTGGGTTAACACGCGCCCCCGTTAGTCGCTAAAACGTCGATTCGCTCAAATGTCGCTGTTCGCTAAAACGTCCTTCAGCCTCGCTCATGTGATATGAACCCCAAGCGTGCAAAGGCACAACGATGCAGGGCCTAGCGTGCCAAGGCATGTCCTTTCATCACGCCACCTGACCGCGAGATTTGCGTTCGACGTGTTGTGCCTTTTCCTGCGGTGCTGCGCCTTCGTAAAATTTTCCACGTGCGGTGGCCACGAATGCGGCCACCGGACGGCCACCTTGGGCAAACAGGAATCGACCGCGGGTGGAGCGCCGCAGAGGTTGCAGAAGCTGGGCGGCAGCGTGCTGGAAGACACGTTTTCTGCTCACTTGTCGTCAATCGCCGAAATCAGTTTTTTTTTTTTTTTTTTTAGTTTTGTCTAAACGGTTGCAGTTGCTTTTGAAAGCACGTGAAAAGTCTAACGAAAGCGCACCATAGCAGGGAAAAAGTTCAACTCGTCGAACGGAAGTCCCGCCAGTCTCACGGCGTGATCAAAGGACATGCCTTGGCACGCCGAAGTGCTGCGCGTCTCTGTGCCTTCGCACACGTGGATGCCGATCGCGAAAAAAACCACTGTAATGAAACATACAAACGGTCATAATTCATAAATAAAATAAAAATAAAGAACTACAATACAACAATTGCGCAGAACAAAATATGTTAAAACACTATTTTAAGATCATAAAATGAAACAACATATCTCACGATATTTTATTAAAACACACCCATTCTAAAATAGAGCACACACTAAACTCGAACCGAAAGGCGATATGCATAGTTAAAAATGAGGGAAACTCGAGGGTGTAATTTTACCGATTTTGTGGAATTAAAATCCACTAAACAGGCCTACGTGTCTACAGCATCCGTCAGGTCAACGACGGAGACGACGGACGTCTCGCGCTTGGCGTTGACAGGCATGGGCCACCTGGGCGTCCTCACTGAACTGACTGAAATCACGTCGACACGCTTGTCGACCGCCGTCCAGCGACCATTCTCCAAGGCCTGCACCGTGTCGCACGTCTTGGCCACTCGCCGCAGCACCTCCATCGTGAAGGGGTCCATGCGGAGTCCTTGCACGTCAACGTCCTTGTCGCAGACGGGGCATCGCCACGAGGGCCGAATGGTGGCTTCGTTCAGCCTTAGTAGGCCAAGGCGTCAAAACACTGCATGTGCCGGCAGTCGGCGCCGCGGCAGGGTGCCACGAGCCTCGTCCTCTGGAGTGGACAATTCAGCGACACCGTAACGCGGTCCACTATAACGTCTGGGTCCTCACCATTCCCGACCTGAGCTTTGGTGGTAGACATATCATCGAGGCCACAGCCGCTGTCAGCGAGATAAGCGAGCAGGCCGAGTTCTTGGGTTCTGTCCACCACGATGACTTTAAGGCGCAGGTCTTCGGGAATGGCACGGCCCGAGATTGCGAAGAAGTTGATGGCCGCCCTCACATACCCACTCACGTTGATGGTCTTGAGCAGTGGCACGTCGAAGAACCGGAAAGTGTTGACCCACAGAGTTACCTTGTACGGCGTCGTGGGCTTGGCGGACGAGATGAAATGCACAATCACTCGCCTCCTATCACGGTCACCGTCCAAGTCGCGCTGTTCAAATTGGCAACTGAAGTGACTGAAGGAAAGTGCAGGCAGTGCCGGGCGCACGCATTCTTCGCGGCTACATTCGCGGCTGCTCAAGATTTGGTAGAACGGCTTCAGAAACTGAGCGTTTTCACAACTCGTGCCGACCATAGCTGGACTGGACTGCTTCATGTCGCTTCAGAGCAGGACAGATTCAAAAAGCAACGGCCGGCACACGACGGCAGTGGCGTAGGGTGTCTTCACGTCCAGACGTGACCCCCCCCCTCCCCCTCCCTTTCCCCGGCTACGGCACTGCACCTTTCTGCGTCGGGGTGCTGCTACCCACAGTGGCGTCACTGGGGGGGGGGGGAGGACCGCCCCGGGTGCAGCGCTCAGGGGGGTACAGCTGGGCACTGAAAGGGGAGGGGGGGGATGTCGCGGTGGGCCATCGCCCCGGGTGCCGCTGACCGAGGCCACTGGCTACCCAACTATAAATAGAGTAACTGTATATGCTCCGCAGTTACTGAAGGGGCTTTCACTATTCTCGCTGGTCCACCATGCTGCTCAACGGGTTCTGTCGCGCGTGGCTCAATGGTTTACAGTTGTGCAGTCAGGGGAGTCTCGGGGATCTCAGACCCCCACGGATTTCGACAGGGGGTCCCTTTGGGAGTAGATCCAACTTAGCGCCCCTAGCGGCAAAGTTGATAACTAAACCCATGGGTACAACATTAATTATTTACTTTTCACCAGCTGCCCAGCGATGAATAGCTACGCACTGTGTGAGAAAAGAGGACACGCTCAATGGAGCACTATGTTGTGTTAGAGGTGGGGTTTATGCCGCACGTCCGGGAGCTTCCTGGCTCGTGACGACGACCATTCCCCGAAGTGAAGAACCCAGGGGTCCAGTGGAGGTGGGAGAATTGGTAACGTAACGAACGGTTTAATTACATGGTTGCGATACAGTCGTCAAATCAGAGAGAACTCCGGAGCAGCCTCGCGCTCCGCCTTATATAGGGGTCCGTTTTCTCCCTCACTCCCCGCCAGGGCAGCAAGTGCGCAGCAGCAACCCGCCGTCAAGTGCGTCGTAGCAAGGTCCGCCGCGTCGTAGCCAGCAGTGCGTCGTAGCCAAAGTTCTCCGCAGTTAGGCCAGGCCTCTCTCCCCTTCCGGAGCGCACCAAGCCGCACGCACGCACACACGTCCCGTTGACGCCACGGACGCGTCGAGACCTGTCTCCGCAGGCGCAGACACGTAGGCGACGGTTCCGTACTCGTCGGGACTCGTTTCGCGTAGGCCCCGTCCAGCAGGCGACGTTCCCGGACAGATCATGACTCGTTTCCGCAGCGTTGAAACTCGGAAGAAGGTCGCCGAAGGTTCCATTCTTAACAGTTGTGAACGATAAATCTTCATATATACGGTTCAGCATGGCACCTTGAACGGGGGATTATGTGCCGGGATATTGCATAAAGAGCCTATAGTCGGTGTAAAGCCCCTCGATGTGTTGTTTGTCACCAATAAATATCATTTAGGGACTTCACCTCAGTGCAGTTCGTGAACAGGTGTATTTGTATATTTTTCAGCAGATCTTTCTGGAGCCCTGATAACGACACGCGTTACATCGCTGACCGTGTTTGCGCCGGCATCGTATCGCTATCAGAGCGCGGACACGATCTACTGAAACCATGTACTGTCAATAGTATACTATAATAAAACTATCGATAATATGCTATCGTTCGCTGACTGTCGGTACATGTGTAGCCTAACTATCGATACATCTGTAGCCGAGTACCGTATAAGATCTATCGATGACATTAGTCACTAAATAAGCTACGCTTTCAGAGTACCGCATTCCTTTTCTTTGGCATTTTGCCGACAATACAGTGTGTGTGTGTGTGTGTGTAAGCGTTGTAAAGTAGATGAGGGGGGGGGGGAGGGCCAATAGAACAATACAGTCCCTATATTCAAAATTTATCTGGTTCGCTGCGGCATCATTGGACAGCGGCGGTCACGTGAGTCGCTATCATCATCATCGCGTTTTCTCAACGCCACCATCTTGGGTCCAACGATCCGCTCCCTGCTGCTGTTTTAATGCTTACTGCGCGCGCACGCTGTAGTCCGTCGGTCAGCATGCACTTTTTCCTTCTTACGTCGAGATACGAACAACACGACCTTTATTCGCTACCACAGCTGCGGCTACGGCAGCTGGCACAGGCGACGACTACAGCTCGGCTTGGCTCAGCTAGAGTCACTACTCCATCTGTGCGTGGACCCAAGATGGCGGCGCCTGACGCGCTTCAGACCCGTAGTTTGAGAGTTTCGGTACTCTGAAAGCGTAGCTTTTTTAGTGACTCTAGATGACACCATCGATGGTCGACTACCGCAAAACTATCGATTGTGTGCTATCGGCACTCTATTATTGAAAATATCGATATTGTACCATTGATAATAGACCTTAGTAAAGTTAGTTATAGGAATTGAAAAAGTCAATTAAAAACTCCAAAGGCAACCCAGAAAATATTTTTAAGCTCATAAGATTTCGCGACAGAACCTTCAGCAAGCTTATCAAAAAGCAATAACAAAACATATAGAGAAGCGATACAAATACGGTTGTAAAAGTAACGACAGTAAATCATTAAGAAGCTATCAACAGTGTACTTCTGAGAAACTATCGGTAGCATGCACTTCCGAAAAACTATCAACAGTATACTTCTGAAAAACTATCGATAGCACTTTCCAAAACCTATATCGATAGTATACTTCCGAAATGGTATCTAAGTTACATTATCGAAAAACCGTTTGAAAGTGATATGAATATTGGACTATAGTAAAACTATAAATAGTGCTATCAATAGTCGACTATCGGAAAACTATCGATAGTACTATCGATGGTCGACTAAAGACCTTTGCGAAAATCACCCTCTGAGCGCTACCATCTTCGTCTGCTGGGCTTCTGAGCATGCGCTGTTGCTCTGATGTGCGGTAGATCAGACGCTGCGCATTAATCCGCAGCTCAGTGGCTCAGCATTTTTTTTCCCGGGTGACAAGCGATGCAAAGGTCTATAGTAAAACTGTCGATAGTCGACTATCGTAAAAGTATCGCTAGTATAACTCAATGGTAAATGTATCGATAGTTTTAACTAATGCCAGGTCCTCACTCAAACTCAAAAGTAGTTTGTGCTGTCACCGTAGTTGG
>JAZHYW010021405.1:0-46207 GCA_037355805.1 Ixodes ricinus
AATGTGACATGTGGCGATTCATTCCGCGTGGACGCCCAGAATGTACGCTAAGTCTGATTCGCATGATGAGAATTTCGCTCGGAATTTTCAGTCGCGACGCCGCTCGGGCTGCAAAAGCGTGAACCGTAGCTGAGATGGTCGACGTCGATACTGAAAATCGCAAGCAGAATCGGACCAGACTTGTACGTAGTTCGCACTACTCTACTCAAGTTACTGTAGTTTAACTACTTTTCTGAGTAGTTTAGTAACTTTCAATTACAATTTTATTTCGGTAATTAGAGGTTTACTTTAATTACTTCTTTTGAGTAACTTCTACTCAAGTTACAAATTACTTTCGAATTTTAGTGGTTGTTTTGCCTTATCACGAAACATTCTTGCACAAAGGGAGAAGATGTTGGAAGATCAGCTGATATTTGCAAATAGGGGAAGCACGTGGCGTAGGAAAGTGAGAGAAAATAATTTGGAGAATCCAAAAAAACCCAAAATTTTCACGAGCTCCACACTGCAACAACACTGCTACGAAGCGCGGGAGCGAACAGACACGACGCAGCAGAGGCCGAGTAACTGCGGCATTAGCGCCAAGGCTGGCGTTTGTCTGTGTCTCGAAGCTCAAGGAGACTTGTCCCATTGGAAGAAATGGCTGGTCCCCGCTTCTCCTCAGCGTAGAAACTCACGCTCACTACAGGAGGTGCAACACACCATCCTCACTCAAAGGAGAGCAACAAATGCAGCACCTGCTCTGAAACTCATTTGGTGCTTCCGTAGTTTGTGCTGTACTCGAAGAATCGCGTGCTAAAGGGGCAACGCAAAGATTACCTTTTGCGTCACCTTTCCTCCAAAACTCAGAATCTGAAGTTCTTTAAAGATTCAAGATCATTCAAGAAACCTGTAATTCCACAACGTTTTTATATAAAAAATAATAAACTAGCAGAGTTGTAAAGTACTCTATGTACATGGTACTTAAAGTACTACTGCTTCGAAAAATGATACTTTACTCGAAGTAAATTTTATGAACATGTACTTGTATTTTCCGAGAAAGTCAAACTCCCGTCTTCAATGTACCTCCCCCAATTTGAAAAAAAAAATGGCGGTATCGCCGTGTGAAAACGCGCTCTTTCGGGGTGTCATCTGTCCATTTCTCTGGGTGAGGTAATAGCGGCTGTAAGACCGATAGAAATAAGTGCCTTATAAGTTAATTGTGCCAAATAGCTCGCCGGCGAGAGTAAAACAACTACGCTACGGCGACTTGACCTGATACAATATTCGCTGCCATTTCCGTAAAAAACTGATGCACCTGCGACTACCCCTGAAGCATTGACATACCAGTTAAAAAAAACACTATAGGCAATGAAACCGTTCACTTCATGAAAGATTGTGTTAAAAGTGTCTGTACTTCGCTTTTAAATATATTGCATTGATAGGTACGCTACTTCAAGTACATTGCACCCGGTGTGCTTACTACTCTATTTAAAGAGCATAACCTCTTATTGACTGTGTACTTTACTTCAAGTACTTTTTAGACGTACTTTACGCGACACTGTAAATAAGCAAACACTGTCTAAAAAATCAGCTCAGACAATGCAAAACCTCAAAGTAGAAATGACACATTCGAAGTACATCATTGACCAAACAAGCAAGAAAGTACAAAACAATTAGGGTATGCAGAAGCAAAAACTTTCAGAAGCCTTTTACAGAAATGCTATTAAAGCATTTCTGTGAAAAAACAAGCCGATTTATATTTGGCTAGCACAATTTCGCTAACAAATCAAAACCTCTTTACGTTTTTTTTACCATAAAAAACATGTAAAAGTAACTTCAATAGTAACTTCAAAAGTAATTCGCCTTCTTTTTTACGGTAATTAGTAATTTTCTCAATTACTTTCTATTTGAGTAATTCCTACTCTGCTTAGAATTACTTTTGACGTCAATGCCTCGGTAACTTAACTTAATTGCCTTTTTTTGAGTAATAACTTGTACATGTCTGAATCGGACCAACTGAATTAGGCCTAACAAGTCGGTGAGGGTCACTGGTAACAATGAGGGACGCCTTTTTCGGAGGTCGATACGGGGCAGAGTGAAATAGCAGAGTAGTATTTTGACGTCTGTGACGTCATGTCCGGTTTATTTTGTTACCTTGACATCCTGTGTTGACATCTTCACCTCCAGTGTTCACCGTTCACCTGGTTCACCTCTTCACTTCGCGTACACCTCCGGAGTATGCTCCCAGCTCGTTCCTTCGAAGTCAACACAACTGTCGTAGTTGGTAAATAACGGCCCGTGCCAGTCGTTTGCAAACGGACGTAGATGGAAACAAATCGCCGCGGCGTTTTTCGCGGTCTCGGAGATGCAGCAGCGAGCCGACGTTTCAACTACGAGTGTCAGCAAGAGCCACGTAAATACCTGCGCACACTCGGAGCGGACGCGCACGTTTGATCGAAGTGCTTCGGGACCGTTCTTTTACGAGTACCAGTCGATATTGACGTGACTCTCGGCAAAGAAAGGTGGGACCGGTAGCTCCCACGAAGCGTGAACGCGCCCCCGCTGCCCCCGCGGCGACAAGCGTGTCAGAATAAAAATGGCCCACTAACAACAAAGTGTACATACCTTGTTGCGAAAGTTATCTATACGGCGTTTATTTGAGCTCCAAATCACACAAAACAAGGAGATAGAATGGACGACAGCGTTCGTCACCACTGCCTCGGAAAATAAGGGGAAGAGATTGACCTCACCCCTTAATCTAAACTTGAGGGTCGCGCGGGCGCGTATTCCATTCAGCAAGCCAGCCGGTCGCTCTTGGGCAGACGATCTTGGCCAAGGACCGTCGGAGCAACGCCGGCAACGGCAACGAGTGCCTGCTAGGCCTCGAGCTCGCTCAGTCGGTGGCATCGTTGCCGTTGTACCTTTCCCCAGGTGTTTGTGAATCCAGCGTTCATGTTCGTCGTGGCGGGTTTCGAGTACTTCCTTCTTTTTTCTTGCTGCTTGAAATCGGGACACGCGAGAGGAACACGTAGAAAAATAAATGTCCGTTGGTCGCCGCGACCAAGTAACTGAACGACGTTGTCGGTCATGTTGATTTGATCTTAGAAAGACTGCTCCGGAGCTGTTGTCGTACGTGCATTCTTGGCGTAAGATCGCTTCGTGTACCTGGCCTCTGTTCTTTAGCGTATGGCACTGCAACAATAACACGCCGCGACCGCCGCCTCCCCCGCCCCAACACTAGACACAACTGGACACACCCACGGCGACCACCACGGCGACCACCACAGCGACCACTGTCCACCTGCAACAAGCTCTCCGCAAAACGTAAAAAAAAAGTGTTTTTCCTTGTTTTTACGTTTTCGGCAGTGACGTCACGGACGTTTCTGCCCCGTATCGACCTCCAAAAAAGGCGTCCCTAACAATGATCAACATCTCCTTGTATCTACTGTTTTCATCGAGCCTGCTTACCAACCTTCAAATTTAAGTCATTTGAGACCTGCACTTACTTCTTATCGCAAGTACCGGGCCAACATTTGGTCTACGGACCGGCGTCGTCTAAGAGAGCATACGACAAGCAGAAACGTTTGAAAGAGCAGAAGACAGTTCGAACAATCAGGCGGCCGTTTGAACTTGAAGACGCACTGAACGTAGTCCGCAGGTGGTCCGCACAACTTGACGGTTTTCTGGCGTTCATGTTGGAACAAAACAAATAAATCTGATGACCACAAGTATCCGCGAATTCAACCCAAAGTGCTTCCCGTCCAAGCAATCGTTGTCCGACGGCGTCTGCTTTCCCTTTTCACGGCACATATCCAGATTCTCGGACGAACCGAGCACGTGAAAAGTGACCTTCAAACCTTTCTTGACTCTTTTTGTACAGTCCCAGGCGCGGCGTTTTGACGAAAAGGCAGGTTTTTGTCTGGTTCCTTTCAAAACAACGCAGGGATACACGTCTGGCATGGGTATTTCTGCCCGCAGCCCCAGACCGGAAGTGCGACCGACGCGCCGCCACCGCGCCGTGACGTCACAGAGATGAGTTCGTGTATAAGGAATGACGGCCAGCTTTTTCTTCCCTTGTCTTGGTGCCGGTGTCGGAGTAGGAAGGGCGAAAATAAGCCTCTTGAGCGAGTTGTCCAGCAGGTCGTCGGGAAAGCCGGCCTTCCTCAAACTCCGCGTCTGCAGGCGGACACTATTCTCCGCGTAACGGGGGCAGGATCTAGAACGCGCTGACGTCATAAGAGACTTGACAAGTCCTGGTTTAATTAACGGTCTTGGAGTGAGCGCTAGCGAAATGCAGAACTGGCTTCTTCCGTCCTTTGCCTAAACTCCCAGCAGATTCCCCCGGGATGGATCGCCAAACGAAGGTCTAAGAATTAGAGAGTTCCGTCGGAGGGGTCCTCCCTTTTGAAGACGAGGCCTGCGGGGCCCGACAAGAAGGCCTCTAGGATAGACTCACTGTGTGTCTGCTCTTCATGCATGATTAGGTAGTCATCTACAAAACTGTATGGCCAGCAGCCGGCGCGGAATCATTCGGTCGCTCCCTGATTGCCCGATCTACGTACGTGAGAAATAAATTGAGCATAGTTGTAAACTAGAAACTGGGGGGGGGGGGGGGGATACGGACAAAAAAGAAAACACAAAAAAACAGACGAAGTCTCAAACGAAAAAAAAATGGCTTGCTTTGTATGTTTATACAGCCTTGAGCTGAGACGGGTTAGACCTACGGTGCCCACATGTTTTCGCTCCGCTTTAGGGTGGCGCCAATTTCTTGTTACCCTTTCCCAGATACTCTCCCACCGCCAATTTTTTCCACTTCTTATTTCGCTAAACGTAAACAACGTTGAGTTTCGGTAGTTTAAAAAACCGGCAACACTGTGAGAACACTTCCGTTTTCGTTCACGAGAGAGGAGTTGGAGGCTCAGCAGGATGGCAGTCGTGGTGGCTGTCGCTCTCTTTATTCGGGTGTTTCATATCTTGAAGTTACGAGCAGTAGTGTGCGTTGCTTTTAACGAAACTCGAGTTCCCGCGACAAAAATGAAACGCATCAGACCGGCATCGCACGCCGGAGCCTCGCCGTGGGAACAAGAGCGGTGGGCGCTCCCTAGCCCTAATACCCGTGTCCCACTAGAGCGACAGACAGAAACAAAAGACAGCGACAAGCCTTAAACCCATGCAGCATGCTCGCGATGGTACCTTTGGCAGGCGTTTAGTCGTTCGGTGCTTGTGAAGTAAGCAGGAGTGATTGCAAGCCTGCCAAAGATACCCTCGGGGGGGGGGGGGTTCTGGAACACGGTGGCCACCTTGAATGGCCGTTTTTTGTATTGACTTTTTTAAAAACAGAAGCATGTGATCGGCCTATAATTAACAATAGTGAGCAACGAAATGTTTCACTTGCACCATCACAGCGGGAGTTAATTGTTTCAAAGCATACTTTCAGCTTACGACAAAATTTATTTATTTGCCTAAACTCCGCCCCAGTAAACATGACTTGGGTGAGAGGGAACCGGGGGTAAGAGAATAAGAAGAATGTATACAGGCATACTTGACCCAGCTCCCTAACCGCAGCCCCGCTCATCCTCCGCAGGGTCCGGTGACACTCGGAACCCCTGCGACTACAGACACAGCTCGGAACGAATCTTCGTCATTCTCTTTCCGTCCTCTTTTTCACCGCGCGAAACGTATCCCATACCCCCGGCAGGCCCCCCAAAGCCCCTCAGGCGTCGCACGCTCGCGGTGTTCTGGGAAGTTCGACTAACTAACAGAGAACCTATACGAGCTTCCCTCAAACGTACGTGTTTATTGCTCGAGCGAACATTTCCTCTGTGTCACCTTAGAATGGACCGCAGAGGGCGCTACGAGCCATCCCAGCCAATCCAGCTCCGAGTGTCACCTTACCATCTGTGGTGCGCTATGGACAGCTCAAGGTCATGTAATTCTCTCTCAGCCTTCGATTGGCCACGACGATCTCTAGCATCCGCTACGGTCCACTTTGCGGTGGAACGGAGCGTGGTATGAGGATGGGGAAGCGAGGAGCCAGGGGATCTTCTGCCGAGGGGGATGACACCGAGGCACTTGGATGAGAGGGGAAAACAGGAGGGCGCTATCGGAGTGGTTCCGAAAAGACCGGCAGTGGGGGGCCGGGTGCGTTGCGGTTTTCGGGGCGGGGCGAAGGCGCGCTGGAATTTACGTGCCTCTGGTTAGCAGTAATAGTAAGGAGTGCTGCGTTGTATATACAGGCACACGTGCACCCCTCGCTGGAACTCCAGCGGGTCCCCCACTGGGTCTCCCGATCCAGTGACTTTAGCGAAATCGAGGCCACCGCGGGCCTATTTCGAAATGCTCCCCATCGCTCCTCCCTTCCCCAGCCGACAGTAAAAGGGGGGGGGGAGCTCGAATATATTTCGGGGGGGGGGGGGTTCGAACCCCGAAACCCTCCCCCTGTGTACGGCCGGCCTCGCGTGCATGAAGCTCGTGTTTGAGCATAGCCTCCTTTATTCTACAAAGCCTCTGAAATCGCAAAAGACTCTGGTTTGAGGCTTGTCGTTGTCTTTTGTTTCTGTATGTCGCTCTAGTGGGACACGGGCATAACGAGGATTAGTGGCGTAGTGCAAGCGCACGACCAGCGAGTGTAACGAAATGGTCAACGAAAACGGCGCAAGTTTCCATGGTGACGAGGTAGGCAACACTGGTTTGTCGGCAGGAGGTTTTCACAAACGTTCTCACCACCCTAAACAGCGAAGTGGCGGAAACATGTAGGCACCCTAGTTAGCCAACTCGGCCACCTCCTCAGCTAAAAACGTCATTTCACAGGAGAAACTTATATGTAACTCGCTACCCTTTGTCCCCCCTCTTTTTTTCTTTATTTTGCCAAAAGCCCTACCCCTTTCCCTCTTCCTTTTCCCAGGCTCCAGTACATTCCAGCCAAGGATAACCTCAGACGGCGTCAGCTCAAAGTTGCCGAACGGTCCCCTGTCAACACACATACACCGCGACATCACGAGGTCCCCCGGTTCTCCCAAATCAGTCGCAAAGCCGCCGACCGATCCCCTCTCATGATGGAAGCTTGGCAGAAAGCAGATTGCTGGAAATAGATGTCTATATTGCATTGCACTGGTGTGAAAAAGTATTACGTATTTTTGTCTTATTTCCCTGCCAAAATAAAAACAGCTTTTAGAAACCGAACACTGTGCGTTTAGAGGACCGTGGAAAGGACATGAAAAACCGGGACAATCTGAGCGATACGAGGCGCCTCGCGTCACTCAGCTTGTCTTGGTTCTTGTTTTTCTGGGGCCTTTCAAAAGTGGATGAAAAACTATGAACTGACTGACCCGACTTACCACATTAGAGCAGTTCATTTTCATTACGACAGGCTCTCTTCAAGTGTCTTGCATAGTTCAACTTGTACTGGTCCGTTTTTATTTTTGGTTCCTTTCAAAAAGTGAGCCCTAAGCCATTGGACAAACCTACCACATTCATAATTTGCGGAAGCGGCGAAATGGAAATGCGACAATAGGAAAGATTCGCCCGCGTTATTTGAGGCCCATAGAAAAGCGGACCGGATGGGAGGGGCCGAAATCTTTTTTCAAGAAACACACAATCTTCTCTACAGTTCTGTCTAACAATTTGATATGAAGGGATACTTGGACGCCGGCATTATTAGTTTAGGAATCAAGCGAAACTCTGTATCGGATAAGTATACGTCTACGTCCACTCCCATTTGATGATTATCGTGTTTTAGACTCCGTACACAGGGTGGTTTTCAGCGGGTTTTTTTAAATCTGACTGCCCGCCAGAGCGCGAGCCAGAACGCACTACGGCCGCGAGCCGTCGCGCTCTTCCCCTTCTTCTCCGTATCAATAAACAATCAAATATACCCGGGCGGAGCCGTCAATCGTGCTGGTGTCGGAACCAGTAAGTCTGACCCTTGAAATGCAGGAGTGACGCAAAACCCAGAGGCGTCTCGTTCGCCCACTTACGTTCTTCCCAGGCGGTGGGGAATGTCGTTTACAGGGGAATATCTTCTGAACTGATACAAGTTACTCGAGCAAGCTCGCATTCAACACCAATTTCTTTTCTTTCTTTCTGGGTCACAGTGTTGGAAATAACGCGTTACAAGTAACAACGTTACTGGTAACGCGTTAGTGTTTTTTAGTAACGTACTATTGTACTCGTTAGAATACCAAATGAGTAGCGAGTAAAGTAATGTCGTTATTATTTTACGGTATCTTCTATCAAATTACGTTACCCATTACTCGTTACTTCTGATTAAAAATGGCAGCATCATGGTTCGAAAGCAAACCAATTTTTATTCTGCGCACTACACAAAGTTGCAAAAAAACCCCAAAAAACTATGTATAAACGACGGTGGTTTTAAACTCCCTCGGAAGACACTTTCAACGTTAACACAACCGGGACCAAAAGACGCGTGATTATCGCTTTGTCGAATTCTTGAGCGTCCTTGGTGCAGTCTTTGTATCGAAGCTACTAAGGCCACCGCCGCCGTGCCCTGAAGGAGCAGCCGTCTCGCTGGAAAGAGACATCCGCTCAGAAGGCAACAGCCTGCCGCCGCTCCAAGGACTCTGCCTAATCGTCCCTAGCTACTCCAGCCGGTCAGGTACTTCTCTTCAAAATATATAAATTTTCTTTCTGTCAGCAACAAAAAGGATAAACTCTAAATTTGGAAGCATTCACGTTTCCACGCGTTGAACCAAAACAAATGGCAAGGTTGTAAGGATCAGTGTGTGTTTTCCTTTTTATTTTCGGCCGCTCGCCGGCATTGTGCCGAGATGGCCCCCTCTTCCAGAGGAGGGGGTGCTGGCGGTGCGCGGGAGGGGGCACATGGCCCCTTCGCGAGCGCGCGCGGCGCCGCCGTGCGGAAGGAATGTGTCCCCTTGGGGGACGGAGGCGGGCCCCTGAAGGAGCGGGGTCCGGAGAGTTTGAGCGGGAGAGGTCCCGAAGTCGGTCGCGGACGTGTGTCGTCCGCCGGCCCTTTGTTCTTTGTTAATAAATGTATAGTTAAATCATCAAATCGTCGTCGCTGCCACTGCCTCGCCATCGAAGTCACCAGCCGCGATCGGGGAGAGGATCTTCGGCAACTGACGCCTCTCCCCACCACAACAACAACTTTACTAAGGTTATCGCAGGATTGAAAGGCGTCGGTCACCAGAAAGACGTCACCATCTTTTAGAATCCCTGCCTCCGTTGTACAAAGGTGCGGTCTCTCACCGGGTAACGACTCCCGTTCAGAAGGTCGCCTCCCACTAAATCCCCTAGTCATCGTTTCTCCCATAGCGCCTCAAAAATTAGACAAAAGACTGCGTAACCACCACGGACGACACCTTCTTTGTATCGCAGTTAGCCCCCAAGTCCCTGGCATCCAACGACCGAATTATGGTGGACGCTGCGCCCGCGTTATCGTTCTCGCAGTTCGTTGCGTGTGAAGGCTACTATACCATTCTTTTAAAGAGGCCCATTCGTAGCAGTAATAGTGATGGCTTTCGCCTGCTTCGCCCTTACTTTGCCGCTACCGGCGTGAAAAAAAAAGCTTTTTGGACACGAAAGACAAACTTAGGATAAAGAGCTTATAAACGCTCGCCACCTCTTTTAATCATATATACACGTAAAGATACTACGAGTACGCATGTAATAATTACAAAAGTATGGACGGTGCTATATTTTGTTTATAATCACCAATAATCTTCTTTGGTTATAATTATGGGTTATCTTAAGCGAGCGGTGTCCTATTTTCGTTGCTTCTGTAGCCTAAACCGGACTGTGACTAAAACCGGTGTGGCTATGAGGTATGTTGTTTGTGAGCAGTCCGTGTACTGTACAGTTGCCTTTGTCATGCAACTTCTGCCTCAAACCAACAAGGCCGTTTTGGAACCATTGTTATAAAAGCCCTTTTTACTGCCATCCCGCACTCACTTTTCGTGCAAGATGGCAACGACCACCGAAACTTTGTTATTATGGCCCGGGCTAAAGGCTGAACTCCATGGAGTGAATTATGCGACGAATAACTGACGAACGCCGCCCGACGGCACGCTCGCCTTGCGCGTGACGTAGCAGCCACTGTGCTGATGCCACGCGCAGAGCAAAAGCCGTCTGGCAAAATTAGTCGATTTTTAGCTGTATATTCGTCCCATGGAGTTCAGCCTTAAGTTCTATGTTTAAACTGAGCGAAACGAAGTCAGACATTTTGCTGTTTAACTTTTTGCTCTGTATGCCGAAACTCAAGCTGCTGAGCACATCCGGGACGTCGAACTCTAATTTGAAAAAGCACATTAAGAGTTATTCTTCAATGTCACTTACTTTTTTCCGTTATGTCGTCGTTAAGCTTTCTTAGCCAAAAGAACGCACCTCTCTTTCGAGATCGTTTTGTTAGTCGCAGTTTTTCAGCTACATCTCACAATGCTCATTAATGCAACCTAGCGGAAAAGTCTTCGAAAACGGCTTAGTTTAGTTTACTTGTATAATTCAGAAGGAGAATAATGAATCATAGAAGTTATATATATCAACATGCCTATGTGATATATGTTTAAGGTTGCGGTTTATTTAGACAGTTTTTTTCTATACTAATTCGTGATGCAGTTTATTTATTTAATCTTTCGTTGTTCCACACGACTGATAACTAGAAATTAACAGCGGTGCTTCACACCAGTCCTAATTGTTTTCTTTTCCGCCAGTCCCTCCAATCGCAGAAGCTGACAGGGTTTGCGGTAATTTCAGAGAAACGAAAGACCGAAGCTACAACCCACTCTCCCAACACCCTTGAGGAAGCAGAGGAAGATCGACTTCATGCATGCATCAAACTCCCGTTTCTCAAGCAGTGTTCCACAATCTTATAGACACGTTTGTGGTTGAGACTTTACAGTCATATACTAACAGTGAAACACAAAGTAACGACAAACTAACGTAAAAGTAACGTCCGTTAGTCAAGGCAAGTACCAACACCAGTATTTCGTTACATTTACAAAATTGTAACAGAGCTCTGTAACGCGATAGCTTTTTTCAAGCTAACGAGTATCGCTATTTCGTTAATTATTTTCGGTAACGGGCACAACACTGCTGGAGACATTTCCGGTGTAGAATGATCCGGTGCAAAGTTTCGCTTGATTCCTAAACGAATAATGCAAGCGTCCAAGTATACCTTCATATCAAATTGTTAGACAGAACTGTAGAGAAGATTGTGTGTTTCTTGTAAAAGATTTTGGCCTCCTTATACACGAACTCAACTCTCCTACGTCACGCCGCGGTGGTGGCGCGTCGAGCGCACTTCCGGTCTGGGGCGGTGGGCAGAAGTCGCCGTGCGAGACATGCGTTCATGTGTTCTTTTGAAAGAAACCAGACAAAAAACCTGCCTACTCGTCAAAATGCTGCGATGGGGGCTGTACCAAGAGAGTCTGGAAAGGTTCGAAGATCAGTTTTCATCTGTTTCTGCCCCCTCCGTTCGTCCGAGAACGTGGATAGTAGCCGTGAAAAGGGCAAACCAGACGCTGTCGAACTACGATTGCTTGTGCAGGCAACACTTTGTGGTCGCTAGATGTATTTGCTTTGTTCCAACATGAACGAGAGAAAACCGCCAAATTGTCCGGACCACCCACGGGTTTAGTGCGTCTTCAAATTCACACGGTCGCCCGATCGTTCGAACTTTCGTCTGTTTTTTCAAACTTGTCTGCTTTTTGTCGTCTGCTCGTTCAAAGAAAAGTTGCCTGTAGACCAAACTTTGACCCGGTGATTGCAATAAGAAGTAAATGCAGGCCTCAAAAGTCTTAAGTAGGCTCGGTGAAAACAGTAGATACAAGATGTTGATCATTGGTACCAGTGGCCATCACCGACTTGTTACGCTTGGTCTGTTCCTGCTTCCGATTTTCAGTATCGACGTCGATCATCGCCGCTACCTTCTACACTTTTGCAGCACGAGCGACGTCGCGACCGTAAATAGCTAGAAGGATCTCATCATGGTTTTGGCGTCCATTCTGCGGCGTTCATGCGAATGAATTGCCGCACGTCAAATTATTTACGCAAAATTTAGCGGCGTAACGAGCCTTCATAATTTAGTTCAGGCGATTAAAGGGGTAAGACATTGCTATGAGGACGTCGAATCGACAATTCCAACGCTAAAAAGAGTATGCAGACTCACACAGATGCCGACAACGTGACATTCCAATGGTTTGTTGACGCGGGACGCGGTGCTTCTTGCCCGAACTCCATTGCGCATGCGTTCGAACTGTCGTCTGCTCTTTCAAACTTGTCTGCTTTTTGTCGTCAGCTCGTTCAAACGAGAGCGCCCCGTAAACCAAACGTTGACCCGGTAATTGCGATAAGAACTAAGTGCAGGCCTCAAAACACTTTTGAAGGTTGGTTGGGGTAAGTAGGCTAAGTGTAAACAGTAGATACAAGAAGATGTTGATCATTGTCACCAGTGGCCATCACCGACTTGTAATGCCCGATTCTACTTGCGGTTTTCAGTATCGACGTCCACCATCTCAGCTGCGGTCCACTCTTTTGCAGCCCGAGCGACGTCGCGACTGAAAATGGCGAGCAGAATCTCATCGTGGGAGTCAGGCTTTAGCGCCCGTTCTGCGGCGTCCACGTGAAATGAAATCGCCGCACGTCACATTATTCACGCAAAGTTTTGCCTCGTTAATTGTGCTGAAGCCACTTAAGCAGTCAGACATTGTTAGGAGGACGCAGAATCAACAATTTCAACGTGAAAAAGAGCAAGGGGACTCCCACCGACGCCGACAACAACGCAATTCAATGGTTTGTTTATGGGCGACGGTGGGCTTCTTGCCCACCGTCCACCGCGCATGCGCGGCGCCGGTGGCGTCCGCTAGGGGCGCTCCGGTTTGTTTGTAAACATGAGTTGGTGTATAGGCCTCAAATAACGCGGGCGAATCTTTCCCTTTGTCGCATTTCCTCTTCTTCGCTTCCGCAAATTATGAATGTGGTAGATTGGTCCAATGGCTTAGAGCTCACCTTTTGAAAGGACCCGAAAATAAAAACGGACCAGTGCAAGCTGAACTATGCAAGACGTTTGAAGAGAGCCTGGCGTAATGAAAATGAACTGCTCTAATGTGGTAAGTCGGGTCAGTCGGTTCATAATTTTTCATCCACTTTTGACAGGCTCCGGAAAAACCAGAAACCAGGACAAGCTGAGTGACGCAAGGCGCCTTGTATTGTTCAGGTTGTCCTGGTTTTTTTATGTCCTTTCGGCGCTCCTCAAATGTCACAGTGTTCGGTCTCTAAACGCTGTTTTTATATTCGCTTTCGTTTTCGAGGCAGCAAGGAATTCAAAACAGTAGCCTAACGCTGTGCCTTCGTCGTGCCGATCAATGTTGCGTCAGAAACAAATTGGAGACAGTTCGCAACACAACATTGCGATGTTCGGGTCTGTACTACAGTAATACCACGTTGCATAAGAAACATCTCGTGCGCTGCAGTTGCGCAACATTTAAATTATGCCGCCTAGCAAACGTTGTACCTTCAACCTTTTTCCAACTTTTAACACACGGTTTCCTAGGCAGCATGGAATTCGAAACAGTAGCCTAATGCTGTGCCTTTGTCGTGCCGATCAATGTTGCGTCAGAAACAGATTGGAAACAGTTGACTACACAATGTTGCGATTTTCGCGTCTGTACTACACTCATACAACGTTGCTTAAGCAACATGTCGCGCGCTGCAGTTGCGCAACATTTAAATTATGCCGCCTATCAAACGTTGTACATTCAACACTTTTCCGACTTTCAGCACACGGTTTCCTAGGCAGCATGGAATTCGAAGCAGTAGCCTAATGCTGTGCCTTTGTCGTGCCGATCAATGTTGCGTCAGAAACAGATTGGAAACAGTTGACTACACAATGTTGCGATTTTCGCGTCTGTACTACACTCATACAACGTTGCTTAAGCAACATGTCGCGCGCTGCAGTTGCGCATCATTTAAATTATGCCGCCTATCAAACGTTGTACATTCAACACTTTTCCGACTTTCAGCACACGGTTTCCAAGGCAGCATGGAATTCGAAGCAGTAGCCTAATGCTGTGCCTTTGTCGTGCCGATCAATGTTGCATCAGAAACAGATTGGAAACAGTTGACTACACAATGTTGCGATTTTCGCGTCTGTACTACACTCATACAACGTTGCTTAAACAACATGTCGCGCGCTGCAGTTGCGCAACATTTAAATTATGCCGCCTATCAAACGTTGTACATTCAACACTTTTTCGACTTTCAGCACACGGTTTCCTAGGCAGCATGGAATTCGAAGCAGTAGCCTAATGCTGTGCCTTTGTCGTGCCGATCAATGTTGCGTCAGAAACAGATTGGAAACAGTTGACTACACAATGTTGCGATTTTCGCGTCTGTACTACACTCATACAACGTTGCTTAAGCAACATGTCGCGCGCTGCAGTTGCGCAACATTTAAATTATGCCGCCTATCAAACGTTGTACATTCAACACTTTTCCGACTTTCAGCACACGGTTTCCTAGGCAGCATGGAATTCGAAGCAGTAGCCTAATGCTGTGCCTTTGTCGTGCCGATCAATGTTGCGTCAGAAACAGATTGGAAACAGTTGACTACACAATGTTGCGATTTTCGCGTCTGTACTACACTCATACAACGTTGCTTAAGCAACATGTCACGCGCTGCAGTTGCGCAACATTTAAATTATGCCGCCTAGCAAACGCTGTACCTTCAACATTTTTCCGACTTTTAGCACACGGTTTCCTAGGCAGCATGGAATTCGAAACAGTAGCCTAACGCTGTGCCTTTGTCGTGCAGATCAATATTGCATCACAAACAGATTGGAAGCAGTTGACTACACAATGTTGCGATTTTCGCGTCTGTACTACACTAATACAACGTTGCAAGCAACATGTCGCGCGCTGCAGTTGCGCAACATTTAAATTATGCCGCCTAGCAAACGTTGTACCTTCAACATTTTTCCGACTTTTAGCACACGGTTTCCTAGGCAGCATGGAATTGGAAACAGTAGCCTAACGCTGTGCCTTTCTCGTGCCGATCAATGTTGCGTTAGAAACAGATTGGAAACAGTTGACTACACAATGTTGCGATTTTCGCGTCTGTACTACACTGTTACAACGTTGCTTAAGCAACATGTCGGGCGCTGCAGTTGCGCAACATTTAAATTATGCCGCCTAGCAAACGTTGTTCCTCCAACATTTTCCCGACCTTTAATACACAGTTCCCCAGGCAGCATGGCGTTCGAAACAGTAGCGTAACGCTGCGTGTTTGTCGTACCAATCACTGTTGTGTCAGAAACATATTGGGGATTGTTGCGCAAAATCTCCCAACACTCCCACAACATTCGGAACATTTTCGCAACATATCTACAACACATCAATGTTACTTGGGTATGTTGCATACTCTTTCAATTTCAAATGGTACTCCTCGTGAGAATCTGAACCTATGGTAAGAAAGGATTATGACAAAATATATCTTTACGCTTAAAGAAAATATTTTTTGATCGCGGAGAAAGTAGCAGAAGCTGTAAAAAATTAAAAATGTTTACAATCCCCTGTGACGCCAAATTAGAGCGCAGCTCTTGAGGAGGAGGAGGGGAAGGTACGAGAATGGAGGGTATGCCCCTCCTCCTCCTCCTGCTCCCCTCCCATTTAGCGGTGAATTTTCACCAGATTTCCCGCTAAATTCAGCGGCGAAAATTTCGCCTTAAATTTAGCAGAAAACATTTCGGCTAAACTTAGCGGGAACTTATTTCGCTAAATTAGCAAGGAAATATTTTGAGCTAAATTTAGCGGGAAAATATTCCCGCTAAATTTAGCGTGGAAACTTTTCCGCAAAGTTTAGCGAGGATTTGTGCTGCTAGATATAGCGGGGAAATTCGTTCGCTAAATTTAGCGGGGAAACATTTTCGCTAAATTTAGCGGTAAAATTTTCTGCTAAATCTAGCGGGGAAATCTTTCCGTTAAGTTTAGCGGGGAACTTTTTCTGCTAAATTTAGCGAAGAATTTTTTCCGCTATATTTAGCGGGGAATTTTTCTGCTCAATTTAGTGGGGAATCTTTTGCGCTAAATTTAGCGGAATATTTTTCCTGCTGAATTTAGCGGGAAATTGTTCCGCTAACTTTAGCGGAAAAATGTTCCTGCTAAATTCTCGGAATTTTTTTTTTTTTGCGGGGAATATAGTTTTTTGATTTTAGGGGAAAATTTTTTCCGTTATATTTAGCGGCGAAGATTTCGTGCTAAATCTCAGCTTGCTGGGGCCGCATAATATTCCCTCGCGGGCTACATCTCGCTTCCGGGCCGCCTGTTGCCTGCACCTATTTTAAAGGACGAGTAACTGACTGCTACTTTAAAACGAAACCGTCACTTTTCTGATTATCTCGGAATTTCAAGACGGCATATCTTTCTGCCGGTTTTAAAACGAGCATTTCGATGTCGTTGACCGTTACATAAAAATTCCCGGATTGTAAACTATTCCCCTTTTATATCGACCACTTTTGGTAGTCCATCCCTGTGTCGAAGACTTTGTCGATAATTCTTGGTAGGAAGGTTGTGGAAACGAAAGGCGCTATTAGGGAAAGGTATTGAGGTGTGAAGGGATACACGTAATTTTGTTGCTTTGGGATGCAGTCAAATTACTCTTGTGACTACTAACTGATATAGGAAATTAAATTATTACAAAATTACCTCAAAAGTAATCAAAAACAAGTAATGATTACTTGTCATGGATAGTCTGCTTCCAGCGAAGGTGTTCACTGATCGAGTTTAATGAAAAGCTCCATTCCAGTTCTTCTTTCTGTTAACTTCGTGTTTTACTTGGCCGGACTAGGTCCATTATGGGAAGATTCCTTGGTCATCGATAGTAGTCCCCATATGAATATTTTGACGCGCGATACACCATTGAAGTCTACACCGTTTAGTTTCTCCTACATGAGCCAGGGGTGACCAGCAATCATCTACCTTCGTGCAAAAGCATGTCGAAAGGTTCACGTGCTCGAAATTTGCTACGCCCGGCTCGCAAATGGCCATATCCTCGTCCTAGATAGTCTGGCTATATGTCACTCCTACCATTTTCTGAAACAACACAAACAATACTAAAAACGAGCAAAAAACAAAAGCGTTTACGTTGCTATTAAGGGAGCTATAAATACTTGTAGTCACGTCTATTTCCTGGTGACAGTTCTTATTATTCTTGTTATTTGTGCCCAGACGGTAGAATATGGAGACCGTGTATACGTGATCGCGGCTGGGAAGGGCCATGTAGGAAAATTGTTCTGGTGACTGCGTCGCTTACTATGTACGGTCACACGTGACTCGACTTTGCCACTGAACACCGAGTCAGTCTGGGTCACGTGATCAATATACTGGTAAATATTTAGACGCGTTTTGATTTGATGTCTTGATTGTGGGGGAAAGTATGCTTTATTGGAAATGACACGCCATGTCACGCTCACCTCATGAGAAAAAGCAAGTGTTCAGCATAGTTCACGCGTTGCGCGAAGTGTCCGAGATTCGGTTGTCAGAAAACAAAGATTTCTTTTTCGTTTGAAATGTTTTTTTTTCTTTCTTTTACAACTGATCTGAAAGGCACCACTTATAAAAAGAAAAACAAAACAACTGATAACTCTCCGTTATTAGTTGATAAAAAGTAAGGCAAAAGGGACAACGGTTCTTAGTTTTTATTTTGTTCTGGGAAGCAGATGCAGCGCAAGTCATCAACCTTGTAGACCATGCCAGAGTCATAAGCCGATGCTTTTGTTTTGCGTTTCTCCTGTCAGATGGCGCCACCGTCGACAACAAGCAGTAGAGAGCCTATGCTTAAGAGAAAGACAGCAACCCGAACCGTGGAGAGTTTTGGCCACTTAATGGCGGAGGCCTCTTGCGCAGATTAGTTGCAAAGTGCGCGTGCGGACCAGAGATCACTAAAATTACTTTCAAAAAGTAATTAAATCACATTACTAATTACTTTTCTGAAAACCGACAAAAATGTAATTAAATTACATTACAAATTACCTCAGACTAAATGTAATGACATTACATTACAATTACTTTCCAGAAGTAATGAAATTACTCTGGAATTACTTTGGCATTACTTTTAAATACCTTGAGGCAGTAATTTGTCCTTATTTTATTTACCGTATACACCAACACAGTGTTTACAAATAAGCCCTCGTTTGCCCCCACAGCGCGTGTGCAGGAAACAGATCCGGGAGAAGCGAGGCGCTGCGCATGCGCAGTTCCGATAGCAGCGCCACCGCAGTAATCTGACGTCAAAGATCTGAGTTGGTCTATATGTATCAAAACTCAGAACTTCCTGTTTACACCGCAACAACCTTATGTGCCTCAATGTGTTAAACATGATGAATAGCTTCTTTAGATGTGACTCAGAAAGACAGTCGACTCACCGGTTTCGCTGTTCATTCAAGGGTGAAGGGTCTTACCAAACGGGTGATATGTTTCCCTCTTCCTGATTTAGAAGTTGTAGTCCGAGTCAGTTTTTTAAGTCGGGCAATGGCAGCTCGTTCTTAGTCGTGACGTGACACGTTTCCCTTCAGCCTTGGACAAAATATAATTCTATTTTCCCAAGAGCTTATTCTCGGTCATTCCTTTCAAGGAGCATTTTTCCCAAACACCCGAAGAGCCCAAGTTTTTGTGCATTGTCACACAAAGTGCCTGGACAATTGCTAAGCAGAAGCATCTCGAGGACCCATGAAACGTTCTGGGGCTTTGGCAAGGCATTTGGAATCACCTATTTATACCGGTCGTTCGTTGTTCACAATAGTCGAAGCTTACGGTTTGAACTTGCTTTACGAAAGTACAAGGCTGGGGATCTGTCCTGTCCTCTCAGGTTTTAAATTATGTTTAACTCATTGGTGATGTGCCCGTTCCCTTCTAGCCTATGAGCCGTTCATCCCTAAGCTGACGCACTGACAGCTTAGGGATGAACGGTGGAAACTACGTGTTTGTTGGAGCAGTCACACGTCTATCGTCCGCACCTAACCACGCTCGCCTTCATAGCCACGCGCAGAGAAAGGGACGGGACACGTGATTAAAAGGAGGTGTTTGATTGGCTTTGGTTAGCTTGCAGCTCATACCGCACTGTCAGCTTAGGGATAAACGAAGTATGTTATCGTCCCGATGAGGCGACGCCGTGAATCTGTCGTGCCTGGAGTTCGTAAGCCGTTGTCTTCCAGCGATGTCTACACGTGAGTTTTTCTCCTTCGCCTTTCCAGCTCTCTTTCGTGTGTCTGTTCAGCTCTTCGTACAAGGCTTTGCGTTCAAGTGGCTGTCGTTTATTTCCTGCGATGCTCTTTCACAACATTTCATCATGCAAAATAATTTTCTCTTCTTTTTTAAAGCTTGCAAACGAACGTTTTAATTTAGGGCAAAGTAATTTCAAAGTAATGAGTAATTTTCTTGAAATTACTGCCGGAAAGTAATTCATTACATTACTAAGCTACTAGCCTAGAGGAGTAATTCATTACATTACTCATTACTCCAAAAAGCAATTTAATTACTGTAATTCCATTACAGTAATGTCATTACTGCCATCTCTGGCGTGCGTTACGTCATCGCGTGGCGAGGAGGAAACCGGGCCGAGGATCGGAGAGGCGCTTGCAGACGGTCGCCGCCTTTGCAACCTCCTCGCAGATTGTGTTGCAAACGGAACCCATGAACCACGTTACCCCGATCGAGCAATTTGAAACACTCTGCATTCTAAGCACGGCAACAAGCAGTAAATATGGGCAGTTGAGCAGAAGCAGACGTGAGCACAGAAGCAGACGACGCCTTCTTCTGTTACCCGACGAAGTCTTCTCATACGCAAAAGTCATTTTTGCTTTTCACTTTCTACTGCTCGAACCGTAAGCTGTGAAACCTTGACGACTTGATCCAAGCACTAGCTTTACATCGTATCAGCATCTAAGCTTTCGGCTATGCGTAGGTTTATTTTTCTTTAATTTTTTATTAGGTTTTTAAAAGACTGCTAGGTTCTTAGCTGACACCCAAATGCTTCTCAGTTTTGTTCAGCTATCGTAAATAAAACCAAGAGAGCTTGGGAGTTCCTTAAAGGGACACTGAAAGGGTATTTATGCGCCTAGGTATTTATTTGTACATGACATATGAGAGCCCAGCTATCCAGAAGAGCACAATTCGCGGCTCGAAATTCGTGTTCTTTCCACCCGAAAACCGTCGATCGAGAACTGGCCGGTTTAGAGTCGCGCTCACTCTCTTCTCCGTGGTCATGTGCTGTTTTCTATGGTTTAGGCACAACCATCAAAGATAATCAAAGTCGTTGGTCATCGAAGGCACACACTCAATATTAAACTTAGAAGCAAAATATGATACTTATTTTCTGTGGCTTCTAAAAAGCTGCAAATACCTTGATTGAAAACAAAAAGTTGCATAGCCACGTGACTTCCGGCAACACTCTCCTCCTCTATATTTCTACTTCCTCCCCAGTTCCAGTTTCGGTTTCGACCAGTTGCGTTTTGTTTTTAATATTTTCTTAAAAATATACGTGACGCTGTAGCAAAATATTGATTGGGTAGTCTTCTAACACCATAATGGATCGCCTAACAAAAACACAAAATAAATTGGGGGGGGTGTCAGTGTCCATAGTAGCAGGTAGCATCAAAAAGAAACAATTTACGTGAACCAATCTTTCAACACTTACCTCATGGAGCAAAACCTGCGAGAGCAGGGGCGTAAGACGCTTTCAGGATATTCATATTTGAGCTAATACTTACCCCCTGTTAGGATCTCGCTTTCGCGTCCACCAAGGGTACATTCTTTTCATCAATAAGAGGAAATGTAATCTCCGTCTCGGCCTTGCTGTTAAACATGGCAGACATTTGATCAAGAGCTCCGAGAAATGGCACCGCGGGTGATCGTCTGCTTTCTCCTTCTGCTCTCGTCGTCTGCTTCTGCACGGACGCTGAACTGACTTCGGAGCCGGTGCAAGATTTTGAGAAACTGAGTCTGAACTCGTTCAGGACTGGGGTTAATCGAACGCGCCAGTGTAGCGGCCGTGCAACTTCCAGTTGAATCAAAGGCGGTGGTTCCTACACTGCTGAACTAGTTCAACCAGTTCAGGCGAATTGAACAGACATTTAGGGGTGGCACTGAGTTGGTTGAACGACGTTTTAGCGAACGAAGTCCCGCCCCCGACTTTTCATCGAAAGACACTTTAGCGAAGGATCGGCCGCCGCGAAGCGGCGTGTGCGGTGGACCAGGTAGTTAACATTTTTGTAATGAGCCGCCTCAGACTGTCGCCGCGAATAGGGGGTGGAGTTAACACGCGCCCCAGTGATACACGTCATTTGCTAAAATAACCGCTGTTCGCTAAAACGTCATTCGCTCATGTGAAATGGATCCGACCTATAGTTGCACAAACATGAAGCAGTGGCCGCTTCATGTCTGTGTAGTACCAGTAGGTGCCCATCGCCGATGCCTTCGCCGTTCACGAAGTAGTTGTGACGCGTTTAGGGATTTGTAGGTTTTAAGCCGTTCTCAGGTATGTTAACCAGACGAGTCGAATAGGTAAGTCCTAAAGATGCGTCCCACGATACCTTCGGAAGATTTGTAATTTCTTTGAGGAACAAGTGCTCTTTCTTTTCACCCAAAGGATCAGGAAGGCATGTCGATCCCGTATATCTAAATTTCAGGAGGTACCGCAGTTAGTTCTCGGCGGTGAGACGGTGAAAGTATGCTCCACTCACTGAGGGTCCTCAAAAGCAAGCAAAATCAATAGCCAACAGGAAGTAACATACTCCCCCTGGAAGTTCGGCCATTATTTGTTTTTGTTTACCTCCGCACACCCTGTATAGAAACCAAAATTGAAGACAATATTGTTTTATTTTTTTCTTTTCAAACTTTCTACCGCAGCTGGTGAGTTGAGAAGCGCTTGACACGTTGTTCTTGTCATAGTATACACATATAAAAGACGTCTTGACCTTTCAGTCTCCGTGGCGAGCGAACAATACGCCCGGCGCCTCGAACCCGTAAAAACTTTCGGCGAGCCATCGTTCAGCATCAGACACATGTTTTGTCATCCTATCAAAAAGTATATTCATAGAAAAAAATATCAAACAAAAGCGTCGTCCATTTTACCGTTCAGCGGCTCGCTTGGTTCCCTGCATGGTTTTCTCGTGGGACCATACTCGGCGCACCTGCGGCGTCGTCTGCGTCGTGCCCGTCGTGATCGATCGCAGACGCGGCCCGGTCGGCGACCGAAGCCCCTCCAACTGGCTTCCCGCCCAATCCGTCGCTTTCGGCCAGGGATTGGGGCTGTTGGCCCCTTCTCGCAACGGTCGATTGGAACGGTGTTTTCGATTGCTCTCCGATTAAGAACGCATCTGTCCGTGCGACTACTTGCCTGAACTATTGCGCGAACGGTTCCTACTCGCGCTTTCAATCCTGAGCAAAACATCAAGAGAGTTCGACCAAAGGGAGTGGTCAGATTAACAAAAAACTGCAGTGCCTAATTAGGGATTACATGCGCGCTTCTGTAGAGTGACGTCATCTTGGCCATTTGACCGCTTAATAGTTTCGTATGTCTTTGCAAAGTGCCCGCGCTTTGGCCTTTTATGGCGCGAGCGCGTAGCACTGACTGGTGCTTCTATGCTATTTTATGACCTAAAATGTATTCTTCGAATTTACCTCGGCAGCCGAAGTAAACCCGATGAATTAGAAAACACAAAAAATGCACATGAGAAATTAAAAAATAAAATAACTCTGCATAAAACGACGAAACCAAGGAAATAAAAACAAGGCAGTCACCGATGAAGTGACAATAACAACACTCATCGATATTTTTTTAAGTTTGCACAAACACTGCACAGAGAGTGGCACTCGCGCAACAAAACTGCAAAATAAAATTGCACCAGCACACTACAAGTGAACCAATAAGCCATCCATCAAATAAAACGATTTTATTTTCCCCAAAGCATGCAAAGAAACGGTGCACAATATAAACGCCACCAGCGCACAAAAAATGTAACCCGTCATTCTTGAAGCGACAAAAGATACATATTCACGTTCTTCTTTAAAGCTTGCACAGACGTACTTCCTTCAATTATGGTCATGAGAACAGGGTGCTCGTTTAAGAGGCCGGGTGTTTGATAATCTAATTTATGTCTGTCATAAGCTAGTGTGTTCTTTTTCTTCTTTTCTGTAGCTCACGTGCCGAAAATTGTATGCACGATCGTTCCAAAGACACTTCTTGAGAAAGGCAGTTGGTTCGAATTTGATTTGATTATAAATGACAAAAGCTAATATTTTTTTATTGTTTTATAACATTTGGAGTGGTGAGTAGCCCCTATTTCCTAAGGAGCGGAGCAGAGCGACTTCGGTACGGTTCATTCCCGACTAAGCGCAAGATCTACGTTTTTTGTTGTTGTTGAGTACGTGCAGGATTTTTATATTTGTTTGTGTAGCGGTCTCCACAAAAGAAAGAAAGTAGTGAAAACGGGAATGTGGCGGAAATGTCGCCTCCACCATATTAGTGACTCTAGTTTTCACTCGTGTGCATGCGTACTTAATTCCCCTCACCTCGTTTCTCTGACTGAAAGAAGGGTGAGCGCACAGGCAGGCTGCTGAATAGCTGACATAAATTAACATGATACAGGGAAGAAAATTACAGATACGCAAGAAAAAGCACGACACACAACGATTGCGTGTTAGACAAAACACAACCCCGAGACTGCAGGTAAGTAAAGCGACGCACACACACGACAAGTAACACAGGTGAAATTTCCGCTGTGTTGAGACTTTTCTGCGTGTGTGTGTCGTCCTTTGCTTATACCTGCAGTCTCGGGGTTGTGTTTTGCCTCATGTTCACCAGTTCGTTGGCGCCCTGACAATTTGTCTGCGTGGTTCCCTTCTTTCAACGTGTCTTCCCTTTTCATCCCTGTCTCAGGTTAAGTTGTCTTTAACCCCTCTTTGACTTTCGAACACCCCGCAAGATCACGAATATGCCCTATCCATGGGCGCCCAACTGTGCTACTTGCACCTCTTTTACGTTTTATTTAGTTATTTTATAATTATGACAACACAAACACACGCGCACACTGATGAATGGCTATGCGCCTTGAAACTCAGGGAGAGGAGGAGACTAGAGCGCGTGACGTCAGAACGCCAAGCTCTGCTTGGAATGATTAGCGGGTGAACTTAAAGCTATGGAGAGCAGCTGTCTGCTTTTGCAGGGTTCTGATGACGTGAACGCCGAGCTCTGATTGGCTCTGATGAAGGGTAGTGGTGACTCAGAGCAAGCTGCCTTGAGGTCCACTCATTATCCTTCATTAGAGCCAATCAGAGCTCTGCGTTCTGACGTCATCACAACCCTGCAAAAGAAGCAGACAACTTGCTTCCGCATAGCTGCCTTTGTATTACTGACTGTCGAACGCGTTGAACGCGAATGCTACGTCCGGCGTTTGGCTCATCGCGTTCGAACGCGTTCGACGAGTGCAGTGGAGACGAAGGTAGCTAGCTTTATGTCTACCCACTAATCATTCCAACCAGAGCTCGGCGTTCTAACGTCACCGCGCGCTCTCGCCTAATCCTCTCCCTCTGTTTCTCGGCGCATTGGCGACGAACGCGACCAAAAACGTTACTGCGGTCGAATTTCCGCGATTGACAAAATGCTCACTATGACATCTTTCATTAGGTTTAATGCAACTTTTATCGACAAAAATATGAGTACAGTAAACTACAGAACATACGCTCATGTCAGAATAAGTGCCCGCCCGCTACTTTTGAAACCTTCGAGAAATTAAGCAGATGACATGTCAAGCGGCCAGCCCAGACTTTTGAGCCCACGTACACCTACCTTTTATTTATTTATTTATTTATTCAGTTACCCCAAGTCCCTTTCGGACATTACATAAGGGGAAATCCATACAAAGAAAAAAGGTTAACAGTAGTGATAGGCAAGTTAAAAAAAGAAGCCGCGACGCACAGAAATGTAGTAAATATAATCACAGAATTCAATTGCTGAACTGCAATGGTAATATTATACGGATTCAATGAAAAAAGAAAACGTCCAACGACATACTGCATGACTATGGCTTATCTAGGACGAGGGAAAAAAGTGACTATGCTTTATGGGAGAGAAAGGGAATCACGAGGATTTAAAAAAAGACTAATAATCCTGTGTCACCGCGATATTACACGGCAAGGCTTTCCATTCAGAGAAAGCAAGGTTAAGAGGAGAGTATTTGTACAGGTTAGTGCGTGCAAATATTGGGGTTACTTTGTTGGGGTGGTCTAGGCGTGGGAAGGTACGGTTGGCTGGTACAACGTGCGTTTGTCGGAAGGGCGTAGAATAGCAATATATCTTATGAAATTATAAAAAAACGAATGATACGACTTTTGCTTTCGAGCGATTCTAAATTTAAGGACTCATCATACTTGCTATACTGCATGTGGTCGAATAATTGCGTGTTATAAACTGGGCTGCTTTATTTTGAAGATACTTAATTCATTTATTAGATAGGCTTGGTGGGGATTCCAAATAACTGACGCATATTCTAATTTGCTTCCAACAAGGGTTGTATATGCGATTCGTTTTGTATTGGTGTCAGATAAAAACAAGTATCTTTGCAGGAAACCAAGGGTTTGATTAGCATTTCGTAGAATTATTTCAATATGTTATTTCCACGGTAAATCTGCTGTAAGGTGAACACCTAGGTACTTAAACGATTGCACCTTTTCTATGTCTACACAGTTAGTTTTATAAGTATGCTCGGGAATGTTGGTTTTGGTAGTGAAGGTGATGTGTTTAGTTTTATCTGTATTTATCTGCATTTGCCTATCAGCGCACCACAGTTAAATTTTGTCTAGATCTGCCTCTAGTATTGTGCTATCAGAGGGGAGGTAATGGTCCGGTAGATGACGCAGTCGTCTTCAAAAAGTCGCATTGTTGACTGGATGTTTACGTGAATATCATTAATCAATAGTAGGAAAAGGAGTGGTCCAAGTACTGATCCTCGCAGTACACTAGATTTTACGGCTATTGGGGAAATTAGGTTATCGATAACGACACACTGAAATCTATTTGAAAAAAAGTTTCAGGATCCATTTTAAGAGACACTCCATTTCTAATATTAGCCTCTGTAAGTCTGTGTTTTTTTATTATCAACCTTTTATGCGGAACACGATCAAAAGCTTTGGAAAGGTCGATAAAAATTGCGTCAGTTCCGAGGGAGGAGTGAATACTTTTATAAAGATCAGTAATTAGCTGGCAAAGTTGAAATTCACAGAAACGTCTCTGTTGAAAACCATGCTGGTTTGGCAAAAGAAGGTTGTTAGTCACGAGATATTTCATAGTTTGAGAACAAAATATGTGTTCGAGTAATTTACATGATACGCAAGTAAGAGATATGGGTCTGTAATTTGTGAGGGAGTTGCAATTGCCGGTATTTGTAGATAGGGATGACATGGGCCAGTTTCCAGTCATCGGGTAGCGTGCCGGTAGAAAGTGACTTTTGGAAGAGTGCTCCTAGACGTTCACTGGACATATCTTTTGTTAATTTCAGCAACTTTGTGCTTATTTCGTCCGGACCGGGGCTTGAATTTTTTGGCAGTCGATCTATTGCACTGGCAACTCTCTCACCGGTAATGATAAAAGTGTCCATTTGAGCAGACATTGTAGATATTAACATATTATTAGTCAAAGGTATTTCATCTGCGAACACGCTACCAAAGAAAGAATTAAACGCCTTTGCTGTCTCCAATATGTTCAAAACACTACCCTCTTCCGAAAATATACGAGGACTTACATTTTTGGTTTAAGGTGCACTACACTCCAAAATTTCTTCGGATTAAATTCCAAAATGTTAGGCAGGTCGTTGTTAAAGAATTTAAGTTTGGCTCTCCTGATTTCTTTTTTACAAGAACTTGAGCATGAACGATAAGACTCCCAGTCGTCCTGAGCATCCGGACGTTTATCTTCTGAATAAAATCTTTTTTCTTCTTATTTATACAGCGTCTCACAGTGGTCGTGAAGCAGAGATTACTAGCACATGGCAAAAAATGAATCTTTGGGATACACATTTTTTCACGTCATTAATTTTATTGCGGAAGGACACCCAGCTGTCATTTACTGACCGGTAATTCAATATAATTAAGAAAATGAAAGAAAAATTCACACAACATATTTGACATTTTTTGAAGGTCAGCCCTTCCATAATCAAATATTTGTTTCTTCAGAACGTCTCATTTCTGAGCTGGGGCAGCAAAAACACAATTTACCATATTTTGGCACTGATATATTTTAAAACATTAACATCAATAGTCAGGATGAGTAGTTAGAAGTAAATCTAAAATGTTATCGTTACACGTTGGCTGGTTAACAATTTGTTGAAGCTGAAAGGCTTCCAGGGTAACTAGGAATTTTGTGCATTGCTGTCTGTTTCCACATAGTTTATCGACTGCGTTCATATTCCAGTCTATACCAGGTAAGTTAACATCGCCAGTCAGTATGATGGGACAGTTAGGAAATCTTGTTTGTACATGTTCAAGGCTGGCGTTTAAGGTTTCCACAAAGTCAGATGAACATTCACATGGACGATAACACACACCAATCAAGCAAGACCTGAAATGTAACCGCACCGTCACCCACAACATTTCAAGAGGGCTAAGAATGTCAGTTCGTTTTTAAACAGCGGTGATGACTCGCCCGCCCCGTGACGCGCTCCTATCTTTCCTATACAGCCGAAAATTTTTAGATATACTTAGTTCACAGTCAGCAACTTCCTGGGTTAGCCACGTTTCCGTGCCCATAACAATATCAGCTGAACAGGCTTCAATGCTGAAGAGTAAGCAATCTGCTTCAGAAGAATCCTTCGCAAGTTGGCCAGAATAAAAGAAAGCTGTTCCTGAGGTCCTATCTTGCCTTTGTGGCTTTTTCTAGCCCTTCGTCAGGCGCTTGGTGCGGTGGGCGTATGCGAGGTCCTTATACTTTCTATCACCAAGTCGTTATCTGAGTCATATCGGTAGAAAGCATTATTCTCGAGTAACTTGCCGTAATAAAGCCTGAACTTGCTGGCCCCAAACCTTATCTTTGCGAAATCGCGTAGCTTCTTTCCAAATAGTTGGATTTTTTGTGAAAAATCTTTCTCAATCCAAACACCGGGTAACCCTGAATCTTTTAGTTTGTACGCGTTTCTAATTGTCCTTCAGAGCTTTCAGTATCTGATATAACTTATCGGGACCAGGGTTTGTTTCAACATCTCCCGCGCATATTAATAGTTGAGCTACACACAACGATAACAGCAGAATTTTTGCGCTGGGACAACATGTCTGAGGGAAGAGCGCTAACCGATGAAAGCGTTGACCCTTCATTGTCTTAGTTTTTTGGCGGGCGAAAAACCGGCCAATTATTGTCCGGTAGGTTGATAGATCAATGTCCATCTCAGTTTACAGAGTGGGAACACACTACTGGGATCTGCGACCGTTTGAACAAGATTCAAGGCTTTCGGATGTAAAGAGATTTGATTGACAGCTTACCTATAACAGAGCGTAAAAGTGACTGTCAGCACTTGCAAGAAACAACGGTCGCAAATCCCGCGGTGGCAATGGACGTCGCTCCTTTTAAGAGGTTGTGGCGGTGTCGCCTCGTCTGCAGATCGTTGCAGTGTTGATTCTTGCTCCAGGAAGCGGCACCCAAGGTGTGCTGAGTCGCCGGGCTTCGATGGCAGCAGCGGATGGCTCGTGTTGGTGACAATCAGGGACAACGTGCGGCGCTATAACAGAGCGTTAAAGTGACTGTCAGCACTTGCAAGAAAAACGGTTACAAATCCCCTAACCTAACATAACCTAAATGCTCCTCCGCATCAGCCGCTTCTTCGTACACTCCGGCGCAACGCGGTGAAGCCTCTCTGCCCGAAGCTCTTGTCCGAAATGATAAGCGCACATAGGCCTCCTGCGTTGCCCAGGGGGCGCTGCGAAAGGGGACTCGTTAGGACTTGTTTTTGGTAGTACAAACTTGAGCGTCTCAAACTGCCACACATGTAAAAGCGTGCCTGCTCTAATGCGGAACGCGAGATCACGAGGAAAATACAAAGAAGCAACAAAAATTCGAACGCTTTTGAAGCACTGGTCAAAGCTAAGACGCTAAGAGCGTGAGCCAAGATACGCCGTTTCACGCCTTTCAAAGTAAAAGGAGAGAAAAAAAAAAGCATCGGGATTTCAGATATTCTGACGTCACCACCCAGAGATAAGAGACGCTTACCCTAGCGGTGGTGGCATGGTTCTGGCACTCGATGTCTTGCGGCGTTGAATCTAGCCAAATTTGGACGTCCAAATGTGTTTTTTCCGTGCTTCAGCACTACAGCTTAGCTTAGAAAAGCTTAGTAAAGGTGCCATATGTAGCGCGAGGCTCAATCGGGTGACCTTGTACTACCCAAAATGGGGGCGCCACAGTTCGTCGAAGCTTCAGAACCGGAGACCTATTCCCCAGTTTTTCAAGATTATCTCGAAACGTTTTTGTGCACAACACCGATTATTTATATTTAATGTCAGACTGTCAACTTTGACGGTGTTGGTTTGAGAATGAGATGACTTGGAGCTTCCGCCGTACCTTTTACACACACCATCGAACGTGTCATTCGCAACTGGTGACAGGTAACCAAGATCATAGCTCGTGACGTCACGGCGAGGCAAATACTGGTCGTGGCGTCACAGATCGGAACCATAAAGCCGCGGTCGCGCCGCTAATACATCATTCAAAAGACAGTCTGCAGACACTGTCTGAGGCATTCCTTTAACTATGAAGGCTCACATTGGTCATACTGTCTGCAGACATGCTCAAGGAATACATATATGTATGAAGCACACATGCTTCGAACAGACTTCAGCTGGGTCCGCAGACAATTCTGTCGTCATGTCTGCAGGGAACACTGCGTGTTTTGTGTGAGCGGTGTAAGACTTTAAGACGGCACCACGGAAACCCCTCGGCACCGATAGCGCCACGCACTCAGCGAACATTAATACGGTCGCAAAAGGGCTCCGGCATGGTCTCACTTCCCCGCGCTCATCGTTTAAGTTTAGCCATTATGCAGAACAGCTGACGGTCTCGCGTCATCTCCGCTATGAACCCCTCTTCGCTCCGCTTGATGTCGCCGCGCGTGGTCCCGAGGTGCTGCCTCCGCGGCTGCAGTGGCGTACACTCCACTCCCCGGCGTGAAATAGTAATCGCGGTGGCGAATCGGAGCGAATCGAAGCGAGGCCCCGTGTCGGCTCATTCAGGGAGCACCTGCCGCCGAACATTGCGGTCCCAGCATCGATTTTTCCATCCTGCATCGCCCCCTCCCTCCCTGCCCAAGTTCCCGAGGACTGAATTGAATAGAGCCGTCCGCGGCTGCACTTGATCGCGTCTCGAAGATCGAGAAACCAGCCGGAATGACCGCTCTGCGCTGGGGGCGAGCTGAGCTCCCAAAGATTGCCCCGACGCGTGCGGTGGCGGTCGACTTTTAGCTGGACACTTCGACATTTGCCGTATTCGATCGACTTCAGTGAGGTTTACACGAAACAGGAATGTGCAGACAAAGCTGGTTGGAAGACATCGGGATTTTGAACGTATGTTTAACTGATACCAATGACTTGTGGGTTTATTTGCATTTTTTTTGTTGCTTACCTAACCTTATCTCTTACTTGTTCTATGAATGCCGAAATTGCGAGAAAGTATGTGTGTTTTGTATCTTCTGCTTTTGTTTATTTTGTGTTTTTTGTCATGTCATATCCCTTTAGGGTACATAACTAAATAAATAATCATAACAAAATAAAAAAACATAGGAGGTTTTAGATTGGTGGTCGACGTTTTTCTGAGAAATAGCTCTATTCATACTGGCGTCCGATTCGCAACCGCGTAGCGGATCTGCTCGTTGTCATCATCAAACGCGCGTGAAATTGTATTGAATCTTTAACCAACCGGGTTCGCAAACGCTTTGCGAACGCGGTTCAACCGCCAGTGTACATACGGCGTTAAAGCGGTTCATGAATAGACGATTTACGTGATTTACTTGCGGTATATTGCGGGGCGTATAATAGGCCTAAAAATATATAAAGGCAATCGCCTTGTTTTAAATTTTACATAACGTGCAATCACCAAATTTGGAGCGACTTAGCGCGAATTACAAATTAAACTTTGAGTGCCTGAAATTCCCCTCCCCCCCAAAAAGAACGTATCGTGTTCCGAGAAAGGCGCGAGCCAACTTTCGCGGTCAAGCTGGGAAGCACGAACAAACAAACACACAAAAAGTCGCGGTCTCTTACAGATCAAATCATCTGTCCGACGTCATGCCAAGGCGGTGGACTTAGTTCTCGAACAGCGTATACGAGCAGATACCTCTCCTCCTTGAAGTGGGAATTTCCGCGCGCGCGCACTGTTCCCACCTCCTCTGGACAAACGACGCCTGTTAATGAACAACGACTCGGTGTACCGTCTCCTCGCAAACGCCTCGTTCGAAGGTGCGAGCCAATTTGTGCAGTCAAGCTGTGCGGAGTAAATGTTTTGAAAGAAAGAAAAAAGTCCGTGGAAGGAAAGAGCCGCCGCCAACTTGCGCCAAGTGCCGGAACACACCATCGGTGCGCGCTTCCTCTTTCCGGTCCCAGGCCGAAGAACCGCGTTAGACTTTGGTCAACTTCCCGGTCGTCGTCCAACCGGGCCACGGGGAGGGAAACTTCAGCGCCTGCGGCGTCCAGGCCCGAGCTCTGCACGCGGCGCCATGCAAATGCGGCCTCGAGTCCCACGAGCGAGAAGCGGCTTGCCTCCAAGATCAGCTTTTCGGGGCTGCTTCTCGAGTAAAGTGGTTTCCACAAAGAGAGAACGAGAGAGAGAGAGAGAGTGAGAGTGAGTCGATTATGATGACTGATGATGACAACGACAACTTTCCGGGGGAGAGGAGGAGAACACGCGCGTAGCTTTAATCGGCGTTCATGGGCGGGTCTTTACTAACACAGCATAACAAAGAAATTGAACCTCGCCTAGCAGCGGTCTGGGCACGAGCGCTTCGCTCTGACCAGTGCTTTGGTCGCACGAGGAGCGGCCTTCGAATTGTCATCTTCGATTTCTCGAAAACAAACAAGAAAATACGGTTTGTTGTCTCCACAGCTGAAGCGTACCGCTAGAGGCGCGACTGTTCCATCTCCTCCCCATAGAACTACAATTAGAAACCGCATGAAACATATTTAAAGGGCGTGAAAAGGATGGAGCGTCTACCCTTTTTTCTATTAAATACTGCAGACAACACGTGGTCCAAGCAGGATGGGCAGGACAGAAACTCAAGAACCCGTGCAAAAAACAAAACAACAATACAAGAAATAAGGCATACAAATCGGCAAAAATTATGAAAGAGGCTGTACGATACAGCAAAACAAGTAGCTAGCCTAGAAGCACAGTACCGAAGCATGTAAGCACTAAATATAAAAACACCAAAACACATCGAAATACAAAAACACCACTACAATAACTGTTCTTATGATGAAGCAAAATCCGAAGATGAAATAACCGAACAAGGAAGAGAATTCCATTTTTCAATTGTATGAGAAAAACGTAAATTTAAACAGGTTAGTGCATGCAAAGTAGGCGTTAAGGAATGTTCATGATGGTGCCTAGTTCGTCTTGTAGAAAGCGGCTTTAAGTAGTAATCTGGATCCAAGGACAGTAGGACAGTTTTCGTATAAAAAGAGAGTGCAGAAACTTCAAACGGGCTATCCTTCGACGGTGCTCTAAAGTTCGTATTTTGTTGGTTTGCATCAAAAGTGAGGGCGAATCAGTTCTCTTAATTTTTCCGTATATAAACCTTACAGCACGTCTTTGAACTCGTTCCAATATTTCAAAATTACATTTCGTATGAGGGTCCCAAGCAATACTGCCATATTCTAGTTTAGATCGAACAAATGAATTGTAAGCCAGTAATTTCACATTTGGAGTAGCGTATTTCGGCTCATGCCTTAAAAACCCAACTTCTTGAAGGCTGCCGAGGATGTATTTTTTATATAGGTCGTCCAATTTAAGTTTTTATTTATGGTCACTCGAGGTACTTGTAGTAATCAACCTGAGCGATGGCAATGTTATTTAGTCTGTATTGGAAGTTGAATGGCGTTTTTTTATTTGCAATTTGCAGATAAACGTTTTTCTTTCCAAATTTAACTTCATGTCCCGCGTACAGCACCAACTTCGAAGGTCATTGAGGCTTGCCTCATTCATTTTGATCGTCAGGCGAAGATATTTCTTTCAACAACACGCAATCATCTGCAACACGCAATCATCTAGACTCCCGCAAGTCACATGGGAGAGCAAATCGCTACCACCTAGAGCGTGCTCACTGAATGACAATATGTAGAAAAGAAAAACAATCAGCCTGCTCTAGAGCACTGAGCACGACACAAGCAGGTAAAACGCCATGCTCATGCAGTACCACAGCGCGGAACGTTTATACCTCTAATGGGCTCTTCCCACCATTGGAAATGGCGTCCGTTGTTGGTGTTGTAGTCGATGTAGGTCGTCTGTCGTCCATGTTGCCGAATCCTTCAAAAACATGATTAAAGAAACCCCGAGACTGCAGGTAACGACACACACTCAAAAGTCGTTGTCGTTGGAGTTTGGAGACTTTTGAGCGTGTGTGTTGCTACCTGCAGTCTCGGTTTTTATCATCATGTTTAACGCACACCAGCTCGTTGGCGCCCTTACATTTATTTCATTGATCCTTCAAAAAGATCGCCCGCCGCCCGCAAGAATCGAACCTAGGTCCGCTGCGCGCAAACCCGAGACGTTACCGCTGAGCTACGCACATCTTTCTTCTAATTTTTTATCAAGGCGAAAGCCTTATTATATGTCTCATCGTTCAGTCGACGTTTAGAGTCCTTGAACGAGAACATGTCAGCGACACGGAAAGTACGAAAACACGTCGGCGACACGAAATGTACCGAAACCCACAGTTCGCCACTGGATCACGAGATGGCGTAACTTGTGCCAGAATCGGCAGGGCACAAACCCAGTGGGAGAGAAGTACACTCTCGCCCGAGTAGCGGTGAAGAGCGGGCGTGCGACATGCCGTGAGATTATTGACGCCAAAAGTGCGTCGTCAGAGAGCGCGCTAGTTTCGGAGGTTCGCTATCGCCGGGATCGGCGCTTAGGCCATCAAGTCGTCTTAGGGATAACATAAGAGACCCTGTGAATTTCTTGTTGATGTTTTACTAACGTGAAATGGACCCAATCGCAACATAGTACAATAACCTGTCTCACTCGAATTCCGTTATTTTCATTCTGCACACTCTTTTTGGGCCGATGATAAAAAAATTCTAAATTCTGACAGGTTCTAAAAAGCTGTCAATCATATCCGCTTCAAGTTGAAGTTTCCGGTACACAGCTGATAGCATATATGTATGCACTTTCAATAAAGTGATGTGCTGTCATCCTGATATCTCCAGATGGCATGCAGAGAGCTACGACACAGCGTTAATAACCCGCGCTACATCTTGGGTTTTTGATAGTACCCAACGGCCACTGCGCGTGCTCTCTTTAAAACAAATAATGTAGCGCGTAACGCTTTTGTTCACAACTGTTTTCTTTTTCGGCTCTTCTATCGCTTCCTATCTCGTTCTTTCTTTCTTAACCACCGATATCAGCGTTCAAAATTTGCAGCGTTCTGCTTCTCGTGTTCACCCCCTGACGCCGACCAACGGGCATTGCACTGCCTCCGGGACCGGCAGCTCGGTTCACAGCTTTCATGAGAACATTTCACGACAGGAGAAAAAGCATTGAAAATTACATTATTTTGGAGATTGTTGCAGATCAAGACCCTTGAGGTGAGACGTGGTGACGTCAAAATAAACTGCGCATCGCCGAACGCTTATTCTCCGTCCAAAATTCCAGAAGTAACCGTTATCTTATTCACAATTTATAAGTGATATGTTCTTATATTCCTAAAGGAAAAATGGTGGCTAACGGAGCCCTTGAATGACAACAGTTACCAAGAACGGACAACATTTTCCCAGAGCCGTATATGTAGAGAGTTTGGCCTTTCGTTGGGAAGTACAGGAGACAAATGAGGAGGCGCCATTGGCCGAAAGCGGGCTGGGCGTGTTTCAGGGCATCTTCAGAAATTCGAATGTGGCCAACCAGAAGCCGAAATATTATTCTGGCGGTGGTCGCGAGAAACAAACTTGATAAGTGCGTCGCAGTAAGTCTCGGTGACTGAAAATAAGGTGCACGTGATGTTTCAATCACGGTCATCCCAAATCATGGTGGAAGAGTGCGACTAGCGGAACGATCGACATAATCCGTACGCCAAGCGCCGAGGGCCGGGAATTCGTCGTCCGAGCAGTGACACTCTGTCCGAGCAAAACAGAGTTCGAGCGGCGCGTTCGTTTCTTACATCTTTCTGCATGATCGTGATCGAAACATGACGTGCACCCTATTTTCAACCACGAAGGGTTACTACATTTCACTATTACGCGCTTATTAAAACTATATACGAACATGCACCTTTGATTAAAACAGTTTCTCCCTACCACCGCTAGGGGATTCTTTTAGGCTTCTGGTTGGCCAAGAGAGTATGCCAAGCCCACTCTCTGCGTCTGGTGCACGCCTTGGCTCTGCCCGCGCCTCCGATTGACCAAACTCTCTGTATACATGGCTCTGCATTTTCCCATTGAAAACTTTCAGAAGATAACTTAGATATACCTTTTAAGTAAGATAACGGTTGTGAAACTTCGGCATCTGGTTCGGACCACTAGCCCTACATTTGGGCATAAAACACGCGTTCGGCAATGCGTAAATTATTTTCGCGGTAATAATATAAAAAACACTACGTCTTTTTGGGGGGACACACTGTGTGTATATCTGCAATATTATGTCGAGGGATATCCCGCCACGTTCCCGCAGTGTGGCGGGCCTGCCGGAGGCGGCTCTCAGATTGACAAAACTGCGAAACGCCGCATGCCGCCGCTGGCTTTGTGGCGCGTCCTAGCCGAGGGTCGGCCTTATCGGGACACGGCAGGAAGCCGATGCGCATATTATATCTTGGGGCAAGCGAGCTTGCCTCGAGCTGCTGCAGCCGTTCTTTGCTTTGTGGGAGTCTCAGGCCGCCATCGCCTGCGCGATCGCCAGGGCCGATAAAGTTTATTGGCGCCAATAGGAGGAGGATGCGAGAGGCTGACCCCCGCGGACAGTGGGTGGGGTTCGGCCTCGGGGGATGGCCGTGACTTTTGCCGAGTAACGACGGTCCCCTCTCGGAGGGATCACAAACGATGATGAGATCCCGCAACTGCTTTATTTTCTCCTTCGTACCCCCTCTCTGTGTTTTCTTTCCCAGTTTTTTTTTTTTTGCTCTTTTTTTCTTTGAGGTAATGGTCGTGTGGTGCGTGGGGGAATGGAGGGAGTGAGTGAGTAAGTGTTGATGGCGCGGATATAAAAATGGGCCGTGCCTGCACTGGGCTCTGCGCCCAAAAGTGAAACTTGAGATTTCAGCTCAGCCGAGTTTGACTGTATCACCTGGGAGCGTGGAGCGAAAGCTTGCGCTGCAGAACCTCCCCACCTCTGCTCGTTTTGATCTGTATGAGTTTCGTGGCGGCACGCATTCGTGTAATCACTACCGCGTGATGCACGTTAAAGACCCCAGGTTAGCGATTGTACTGCACTGGCTAAATTTCTCATCTTCTGCTAAGAGACAAGTCACCCGGTGAGGCAAACATAGCATGAAGGCTGCCTAATCATACAAGCAACACAATTTGTTGTCAGTGTAACTGGTTTGCTTCTTCTTTTTTTCTTACTTTTCGGAGACTCAGATGCTTATTTGCACATAATCCGTTACAAGTAACGAAATTACTTGGTCAAAACTTCAGCTTGGGCGAGTTGGTTATTCATGATACTGCTTCACAGCGCACAGGATCAGACACACTTAAAAGTACTTTCACGCACACAAAGGAAGAACACAAAGGAAGAACTCTCACACAGCGCTGACTAACAACTCGAATATATTATGCATCATCTTCATCTTCCTTCACTCCGATGCAAATGGAGGTGAACCCAAAAGAAACCCGAGGAACGTATGAAAAAGAAGAAAAGGAAAGAAAAGAAAAATGGAATAAAAACAAAATATAGAAGCAAGAAAAAATAATGAATTCCCTGTACAGCGGACGTTGCTACTGTGCTTATTCTAAATAGTTCAACTCTTTTTCCGTTAAGGCTAGCGATGGAGTGCTAACACATATTCTATCTAGCCTTACAATGTTAGCGGTTTCTACTATTTCTCGCGTCAGTTTGTTCCTGCTCCGTCCCAGAATGGTGCATTTGTCCAGGAGGGAGAACATCCACAATCTCTGCAGTGGATGCCTAAATGACCCGAATTGGCATTTTTGGCGGTGTTGTTATGCTCTCGAAGTCGGTCATTTAGACAGCGACCCGTCTGTCCGATGTAACGCTTGCCACATGTGAGGGGAAGGAGTAGATGACTCCTTCATTGCAGGACACGAACTTGGTCTGGTGGTTTTTGATGCATCCAACTGGTCGACTAGATGTCCCATTCACCTTCTTGCACAAGCTAGCAAGTTTATTCGGCGCGGAGAATACAACGTCAACGTTGACTCTATTGGCCAGTTTCTTGAGCTTGTGGGACAGGTTGTGGATGTAGGGAACTATGACTGGCCTTGTGGTGCGGTCTCTTGTTCTGCGTGTAAAAGCTCCTTCCTGCTTAACCTCCCTGAGTAGGACTTCGGCCACTGAAGTTAATAAAGACGTGGGGTAGCCCGCTGAAATCAACCGAGATATTTGCGTGTTGAAACTCATATGGACAGTGTGCTTGCAAGATTTTTCAAGAGAGTTTTTTAGGCAGAGTTTTACAATGCCTCTTTTAACAAGCTTGGAATGTGCAGAACTATGGTTGAGGAGTGGCTTCTTTGCTCGAGGTTCGTAGGACCAGCAGGTGTGACTGCTTTCGAAAAGAGTCGAAGGTCTAAGAATCTTATAGATCGCTCAACCGGAAGTTCATGGGTGAGTTTTAACGGGTGAAGGCAGTCCTGGAATGTGGACAGAACACTGGCCACTAAGACGGGGAAGGTTCCATTGTTACAGTCAAGTAAAATCAAGTAATCATCCACGTACCGAAACATACGCACTACTTTGGACTGGTCAAGGTTATGCTGCAATAATCTGTTATGAAATGCCAGATACAGGTCACTGAGGACGGGAGCTATACAAGACCCGATACATACTCCCGTTTTCTGCAGGTATGTTAAGCCTTCCCAGGTGGCAAAAGTAGAATTCAGGTAGGTGGTTATTAAATCTAAGAAACCCTTAACTGAGACACCTGACGCGTTTTGAAAGGCTATGACACCAAAGGAGTCAATGCTTTCTTCTATGCACCTAAGAAGACGGTCTTGAGGTAGGGCATAATAAAGATCTTTGACGTCGATGGAAAAAGCGTTGAGGCTTCTATCTTTGACATCATGGAGGAATTGCCAGACCTCATCTGAGCTCCTAATCTGGTAGGGATCATTGATGTCGAGCAGGTTTAGTTTGTCTTGGAGGAACACAGCGATGGACTTTTGCCACGTGCCTCGTTCAGACACAATGACCCTGAGGGGGCAATCAGTCTTGTGCGTTTTTGCACTGAAGAAAATCTCAAGGCTGGATAATTTGCTCCGGTCGATGGATGAACAAAGTTGCTTGAGGTCAAGAGAGCTACATAACTTCTTGGCTTGGCTTTTGATTTTGCTTAAGGTGATATCTTGGTGGCAATGGAAGACGGACTCAAGGGCCGTTAAGGCCTTATTGCCAAACAAGTCCTTGTGCATGAGCACAAAACCACCTTCTTTGTCTGCCGGCAGAAGAGATAAGCTATGCCCTTTTAGGTAGGTTTCAACCCTCTTAATGGATGGTGGTCTGATCTGGGTTGCGTGGCGCGAAAGAATGTCCACTCCTTCTGAAATACATCGATCAATTTCAGTATTGGAGGCTCGCTGTGAAACTTGCCTGACCAAGGAGAGTAGCTCAGGTGCCGACTTGCGGGGTTCCACCGCGAACTTTGGACCGAGGCTGAGTACCTGCTCCACGCTTGGTGGAAGAGGGATGTCGCCGATGACATGCAGAGGTTGGCTTTGGTGTCGTGTCTTTCGAGGAGTGAGGGCCCTGAGATGCTTCAAAGTGAGTCGCCACAGAAATTCGGTTGTGCGGTCCGTGAGGTTGGAGTACTCACGCCATGCTCTTTTTCCACAGGGTGGACTCAAATTGTTGCACAACTGTACGAACAAACTGTTCCGGTATAGTCTTGTCTGCCGGTGCCACTCAGCTTGTAAAATCTTGCATAACCTCCTGCCGTGGCCTACTGATGGGGCAAAGCCTCCAAACAGTATCTTGACTTCCGGAGGTAGAAGATGGACCCGGAGGCAATAACTGAACGTCCGCGCTTGGCAAATGCTAATGGCAATGAGGGTCACAAGGACGCCGGGATCCAAATGAAGATGCAGAACGGGGCCCGATGTACTAGAAATGAAATTGGTCAGAACTTCAGCTTGGGCGAGTTGGTTATTCATGATACTGCTTCACAGCGCACAAGATCAGACACACTTAAAAGTACTTTCACGCACACAAAGGAAGAACACAAAGGAAGAACTCTCACACAGCGCTGACTAACAACTCGAATATATTATGCATCATCTTCATCTTCCTTCACTCCGATGCAAATGGAGGTGAACCCAAAAAACCCGAGGAACGTATGAAAAAAGAAGAAAAGGAAAGAAAAGAAAAGAAAATGGAATAAAAAACAAAAATAGAAGGAAAAAAAATAATGAATTCCCTGTACAGCGGACGTTGCTACTGTGCTTATTCTAAATAGTTCAACTCTTTTTCCGTTAAGGCTAGCGATGGAGTGCTAACACATATTCTATCTAGCCTTACAATGTTAGCGGTTTCTACTATTTCTCGCGTCAGTTTGTTCCTGCTCCGTCCCAGAATGGTGCATTTGTCCAGGAGGGAGAACATCCACAATCTCTGCAGTGGATGCCTAAATGACCCGAATTGGCATTTTTGGCGGTATTGTTATGCTCTCGAAGTCGGTCATTTAGACAGCGACCCGTCTGTCCGATGTAACGCTTGCCACATGTGAGGGGGAAGGAGTAGATGACTCCTTCATTGCAGGACACGAACTTGGTCTGGTGGTTTTTGATGCATCCAACTGGTCGACTAGATGTCCCATTCACCTTCTTGCACAAGCTAGCAAGTTTATTCGGCGCGGAGAATACAACGTCAACGTTGACTCTATTGGCCAGTTTCTTGAGCTTGTGGGACAGGTTGTGGATGTAGGGAACTATGACTGGCCTAGTGGTGCGATCTCTTGTTCTGCGTGTAAGAGCTCCTTCCTGCTTAACCTCCCTGAGTAGGACTTCGGCCACTGAAGTTAATAAAGACGTGGGGTAGCCCGCTGAAATCAATCGAGATATTTGCATGTTGAAACTCATATGGACAGTGTGCTTGCAAGATTTTTCGAGGGAGTTTTTTAGGCAGAGTTTTACAATGCCTCTTTTAACAAGCTTGGAATGTGCAGAACTATGGTTGAGGAGTGGCTTCTTTGCTCGAGGTTCGTAGGACCAGCAGGTGTGACTGCTTTCGAAAAAGAGTCGAAGGTCTAAGAATCTTATAGATCGCTCAACCGGAAGTTCATGGGTGAGTTTCAACGGGTGAAGGCAGTCCTGGAATGTGGATAGAACACTGGCCACTAAGACGGGGAAGGTTCCATTGTTACAGTCAAGTAAAATCAAGTAATCATCAACGTACCGAAAAATACGCACTACTTTGGACTGGTCAAGGTTATGCTGCAATAATCTGTTATGAAATGCCAGATACAGGTCACTGAGGACGGGAGCTATACAAGACCCGATACATACTCCCGTTTTCTGCAGGTATGTTAAGCCTTCCCAGGTGGCAAAAGTAGAATTCAGGTAGGTGGTTATTAAATCTAAGAAACCCTTAACTGAGACACCTGATGCGTTTTGAAAGGCTATGACACCAAAGGAGTCAATGCTTTCTTCTATGCACCTAAGAAGACGGTCTTGAGGTAGGGCATAATAAAGATCTTTGACGTCGATGGAAAAAGCGTTGAGGCTTCTATCTTTGACATCGTGGAGGAATTGCCAGACCTCATCTGAGCTTCTAATCTGGTAGGGATCATTGATGTCGAGCAGGTTTAGTTTGTCTTGGAGGAACACAGCGATGGACTTTTGCCACGTGCCTCTTTCAGACACAATGACCCTGAGGGGGCATTCAGTCTTGTGCGTTTTTGCACTGAAGAAAATCTCAAGGCTGGATAATTTGCTTTGGTCGATGGATGAACACAGTTGCTTGAGGTCAAGAGAGCTACATAACTTCTTGGCTTGGCTTTTGATTTTGCTTAAGGTGATATCTTGGTGGCGATCTCCGAAAAAGACATCACCTTGAATCATGGCACATCCAAAATACACCAGGAAATATCAACAGATCTATGGGTACCTTACCATCTGTTTATGTAAGTGGACTACGACACGTGATTAGAAAAAGACTCGATGGCAAGGCGGAAGCGCCATCAGGAGATATTCGTACCACCAAAGAAGACGAGGCTGCTCCCACGCACGAGATCAATCGCCCCTGAAGAAGGAACCGAACCGGTTTTGAAACGTTGGGTCCGAGTTTAATTTTTGGTTGGAGTCAATTATTTTTCCATTATCACTTCCCAACCAGACAGACGTCTGTCGAAGATGTTTACCTTCAAGTCTTTACACCTCGATTATGGGCGTTCGACAGCTCAGCTTGCGAAACGGTATGTCAACGTTACTCGCAGCATCTCCGTCTTCAAAACGCACCTTGACTTTACGAAAACTTGCCGAGACATGCGCGTGATTCCGCAAAGCCTACGTCTTAAGCGTCTCGTCCACACTCAAGAGGGACACCGGATCGTGGCTCAAGCAGAACATCGCTTGCTCAACGCCCGAATTCATGAATGCCATACCACCATAAAGAAAAAGGAACTGGATCTGTTTTTTCTACGTCGGAAGCTCGAACATCAGATTCCAGACGTTCTACCACCTCTGCAGTTGTTTGCTGGGAACGTCGCGGCCACTGCCGAAAAGAAGCAACGTTCGTCCCAGCAGAGGAAGCTTTCGATTCTATCAAAGTCAAGCACGACAAACAAAGGCAGCGACACAACCGCTTTTGTAATGAATCTTTCATCTAGACGACTTTCTGACTGCGAGACGGACGTTTTGGCGAAAGGTCACAATTTCAACATGACCTCAGGAAGACCGCCCCTACCGAAAATGGTCGCAGCTGTAGAAGACGGAATCTCCCACCTGGATACCGACGTTCGTGAAGGAGTCCGACTTAAGGCAATAGGTATTCTGTCAAGACTCAGTTCTCGACCTCATCATAACCTGCCTAAAGAAGAAAGCAAAGCGCTGCGGGAGCTCCAGGCGGATACCACTATCGTTATTCTGCCTGCGGACAAGGGCAATTCGACTGTGGTCCTAGACCGGGAAGCTTACGAGCATAAGGTCGGAGACCTCCTTGACAGTCCTGCTTATGAAAAGCTAAAGAAAGATCCGACCCGCCAAGTCCAAGACGGCCTGAACAAGACTCTGGCAGATGTTTTCAGGAACCACCCCGATTCAAAAGGCCTCTACTTTCAGCTCATATGCAGGAATGGCTCTGCACCGGGCTTCTATGGACTGCCCAAGATTCATAAGATCAACGTTCCTCTGCGACCCATAGTAGATTTCACCACCTCTCCGCTCCGGGCCTTGTCAAACTACTTACACCGGATAATTTCGCCTCTCACTGGAACAACATCCACCTATGTCCGCAATGCCGGTGACTTCGTTGAACGCATGTCGGAAGTGAAGGTCAACAGGGAACACAGCATGGTGTCGTTCGATGTCGTGTCCCTCTTTACCAGCGTTCCAGTACCCCTGGCAGTCTCCACAGCCAGAGCGGTTCTCGAATCAGATTCCGAACTCAGCACCAGAACCAGCCTCAGCGTGGACGAGCTGTGCCGCCTTCTTGATTTTTGCCTCCGCAGCACCTACTTTTGCTTTAAAGGGGACTTTTACAAACAAACCAGCGGAACTGCGATGGGTGCGTCCATATCTGTCACCACTGCAAATTTGACAATGGAAAGCATCGAACAAAGAGCGCTACAGTCCTTTACCAACAGACCTGAGGTGTTCGTGCGTTATGTGGACGACTGTTTTTGTATATTGAAAACATCAGAAGTTGATAGGTTCCTGGCTCACCTCAACTCCATCGAGCCCGACATCCAGTTCACCGTGGAACGGGAAAAAGACAGCACTTTACCATTCCTTGATGTGCTGGTGAAGAGGCAAGGGGAGGAGATGAAGTTTTCGGTATACAGGAAGCCCACTCACACCGGACGCTACCTTAATTTTAAGTCGAACCATCCAACGAGTCACAAGGCATCAGTCGTTGCAACACTCATGTCCAGGGCGGCTGTTATCTGTTCTTCAGAAACTGACAGGAAAAGCGAGGAGCAGAGTGTGATCGCAGATCTGAGAAAGAACGGCTACCCTACAAGGTTCATCCAACAAGATCCTGTGCGCTGTGAAGCAGTATCATGAATAACCAACTCGCCCAAGCTGAAGTTCTGACCAATTTCATTTCTAGTACATCGGGCCCCGTTCTGCATCTTCATTTGGATCCCGGCGTCCTTGTGACCCTCATTGCCATTAGCATTTGCCAAGCGCGGACGTTCAGTTATTGCCTCAGGGTCCATCTTCTACCTCCGGAAGTCAAGATACTGTTTGGAGGCTTTGCCCCATCAGTAGGCCACGGCAGAAGGTTATGCAAGATTTTACAAGCTGAGTGGCACCGACAGACAAGACTATACCGGAACAGTTTGTTCGTACAGTTGTGCAACAATTTGAGTCCACCCTGTGGAAAAAGAGCATGGCGTGAGTACTCTAACCTCACGGACCGCACAACCGAATTTCTGTGGCGACTCACTTTGAAGCATCTCAGGGCCCTCACTCCTCGAAAGACACGACACGAAAGCCAACCTCTGCATGTCATCGGCGACATCCCTCTTCCACCAAGCGTGGAGCAGGTGCTCAGCCTCGGTCCAAAGTTCGCGGTGGAACCCCGCAAGTCGGCACCTGAGCTACTCTCCTTGGTCAGGCAAGTTTCACAGCGAGCCTCCAATACTGAAATAGATAGATGTATTTCAGAAGGAGTGGACATTCTTTCGCGCCACGCAACCCAGATCAGACCACCATCCATTAAGAGGGTTGAAACCTACCTAAAAGGGCATAGCTTATCTCTTCTGCCGGCAGACAAAGAAGGTGGTTTTGTGCTCATGCACAAGGACTTGTTTGGCAATAAGGCCTTAACGGCCCTTGAGTCCGTCTTCCATTGCCACCAAGATATCACCTTAAGCAAAATCAAAAGCCAAGCCAAGAAGTTATGTAGCTCTCTTGACCTCAAGCAACTGTGTTCATCCATCGACCAAAGCAAATTATCCAGCCTTGAGATTTTCTTCAGTGCAAAAACGCACAAGACTGAATGCCCCCTCAGGGTCATTGTGTCTGAAAGAGGCACGTGGCAAAAGTCCATCGCTGTGTTCCTCCAAGACAAACTAAACCTGCTCGACATCAATGATCCCTACCAGATTAGAAGCTCAGATGAGGTCTGGCAATTCCTCCACGATGTCAAAGATAGAAGCCTCAACGCTTTTTCCATCGACGTCAAAGATCTTTATTATGCCCTACCTCAAGACCGTCTTCTTAGGTGCATAGAAGAAAGCATTGACTCCTTTGGTGTCATAGCCTTTCAAAACGCATCAGGTGTCTCAGTTAAGGGTTTCCTAGATTTAATAACCACCTACCTGAATTCTACTTTTGCCACCTGGGAAGGCTTAACATACCTGCAGAAAACGGGAGTATGTATCGGGTCTTGTATAGCTCCCGTCCTCAGTGACCTGTATCTGGCATTTCATAACAGATTATTGCAGCATAACCTTGACCAGTCCAAAGTAGTGCGTATTTTTCGGTACGTTGATGATTACTTGATTTTACTTGACTGTAACAATGGAACCTTCCCCGTCTTAGTTGCCAGTGTTCTATCCACATTCCAGGACTGCCTTCACCCGTTGAAACTCACCCATGAACTTCCGGTTGAGCGATCTATAAGATTCTTAGACCTTCGACTCTTTTTCGAAAGCAGTCACACCTGCTGGTCCTACGAACCTCGAGCAAAGAAGCCACTCCTCAACCATAGTTCTGCACATTCCAAGCTTGTTAAAAGAGGCATTGTAAAACTCTGCCTAAAAAACTCTCTCGAAAAATCTTGCAAGCACACTGTCCATATGAGTTTCAACATGCAAATATCTCGATTGATTTCAGCGGGCTACCCCACGTCTTTATTAACTTCAGTGGCCGAAGTCCTACTCAGGGAGGTTAAGCAGGAAGGAGCTCTTACACGCAGAACAAGAGATCGCACCACTAGGCCAGTCATAGTTCCCTACATCCACAACGTGTCCCACAAGCTCAAGAAACTGGCCAATAGAGTCAACGTTGACGTTGTATTCTCCGCGCCGAATAAACTTGCTAGCTTGTGCAAGAAGGTGAATGGGACATCTAGTCGACCAGTTGGATGCACCAAAAACCACCAGACCAAGTTCGTGTCCTGCAATGAAGGAGTCATCTACTCCTTCCCCCTCACATGTGGCAAGCGTTACATCGGACAGACGGGTCGCTGTCTAAATGACCGACTTCGAGAGCACAACAATACCGCCAAAAATGCCAATTCGGGTCATTTAGGCATCCACTGCAGAGATTGTGGATGTTCTCCCTCCTGGACAAATGCACCATTCTGGGACGGAGCAGAAACAAACTGACGCGAGAAATAGTAGAAACTGCTAACATTGTAAGGCTAGATAGTATATGTGTTAGCACTCCATCGCTAGCCTTAACGGAAAAAGAGTTGAACTTTTTAGAATAAGCACAGTAGCAACGTCCGCTGTACAGGGAATTCATTATTTTTTCCTTCTATTTTTGTTTTTATTCCATTTTTCTTTTCTTTCCTTTTTTTCTTTTTTTTTTTTCATACGTTCCTCGGGTTTTTTTGGGTTCACCTCCATTTGCATCGGAGTGAAGGAAGATGAAGATGATGCATAATATATTCGAGTTGTTAGTCAGCGCTGTGTGAGAGTTATTCCTTTGTGTTCTTCCTTTGTGTGCGTGAAAGTACTTTTAAGTGTGT
>JAZHYW010021406.1:0-38765 GCA_037355805.1 Ixodes ricinus
TGCGCTGTGAATGCCGTATCATTAGCACAAGATAACCTGCAAAAGAAAACCCAGGGAGCAGGCATCCAATCACGTCCTTGTGCTGCACGTGTTGTAGAGTTAAACAAATTCCTGTATTATTTGAAGTGCCCTCTCACGGCAACATTACCACATGTGGCCCGGTTGAACGTTGACGTCACGTGGTTTCCATCATGAATGCGCTGAATTAGTCTCACCCAGGGGTCTGGCATGTCGAGTCGTGGCAGCCTCCTCTCTAGCAGAGCTGGGCAGAATCTCGATACGATTGTATAATAATAATAATAATAATAATAATAATAATAATAATAATAATAATAATAATAATAATAATAATAATAATGCTTTGTTTTCCATCTTTTATGATGGTATATCGAGTATCTACATCTTTGTACTTTCGAGTATCTATATCTTTGTATCGAGATACATTAGAAAAATGTATTTGCATCTCAGCAGTGAAATATATTTAAGATGTATCGCTTATATCACGAAAATTCGCCAGACTTAAATATCTCATTACATATGTTGCTCTATTAAGGCAAATTTAAAAGATAAAATCATCTGGTGCAAGTTGCTTCGCAATTTATAATGTGAACCGGACCTATAACATGATTCATGTCACTCATGCTATGACATGATTCATGACATGAATCATATCATAACATGATTAATGTCATTGACATAAAAAACTGTGGTGTAAAAAGGTCAGGGGCAAGAATAACAAAATGAGCTCCTCTCACCAGAGCTCTCCATTCTTTCCAATTTAGCAGAGAGAACACTGTGAAGGAGTTGAGTGAAGAAAACATATGGTCATATTGTCTAATCTTCCCACACTATGGGTGACTCGGAAGCTAATAATACGACAGTTTGAGATGCACCCTCACGGCAAAACCGGGTTCATTTCGGGCAGACGCCTTTTGTCAAGCATGGCACGCAGTCTTTACCGTTCTGTAACAACGTGATTCAACGGGGGTGACATGTTTCTTTAGCGGCATTGATGATAAATATAGAGTTCAAGTCAAGCGGAACAGCATAAAAATTCACAAAAAGGAGCACAAGCATAAATTACCATTTATATTCGCCACGAACTACACCCTCCCCATCTAGCACCTTTCGGGAACAAATGTGTTTCTACATGTATATGTATCTGTATTCCGGAATACTTTTTCGCCGGTTTCGCAGAAGTATCTCAAGGATATCCCGTTGCATAAAAGACAAATGTATCTCAGTATCTGTATTTTGCGCCTTAAAACACATGTATCTCAGTACTTGTATTCCCGAATACTCTTTGGTGTATCCCTGCCCAGCCCTGCTGATTAGCGACGAATGCGGTACACTGTGAATGCTTTGACTATGTCTAAAAGCAACATATTAGAATCCGCTTTTCTGCCCGAGTGATCTCCATGCATTGAGTCTGAGTGAACAAGTTGTCATCTAGCCGACGATCACTGCGAAAACCGTTTTGCAGTTCTATAAGAACACCAGCCCCTTCAGCCCTAGGTGAGAGTTACCAACGGATAATTGTCGTAAACGCGCTGCATGCCGCAGCAGGGACAAAAAGTGGGTTGTAGTCAAGCAGGTGTTTGTTGCCAACTTTCTTAAAGTTTAAATGACTCGACCGCTCCTCCAGTAACTTGGTATTGTTCTTTGCCGCAAATTATCCGGTTAAACAGGTGTACCAAATGTTTTCGTGAAACTGGCCTCAAGTTCTCAAACACCTTAGCTGATATTCCGTCTGATGCCCGAGAGGTATTCTTGCTGAACCACGTGAGTGCGCAATCGACTTGTACCCATCCAACTAGGGTTGCAAAACAATCAGTCTATGCCGATAATGTGAGGCTCTCAACGAGAAGACTCTTGTATTTCCTTTCTTCAGGTGAGCTTTCGACATACTCGACACCGAAAAGGATTTTAAGCAGTTTCTCAAGCAGTTCACCAATAATCTGAACTGGACACCTACTATCGTAATCATGCAGTTCTGGAGCTCTGTCCTTGCCATCTAGAGACCCCATAATGTCAATATTCGAATAACCGACATTGTCGATTTCATTGTTGGGATTGACAATGCCGCGCAGTTTAACAGCATATTATTTGATTTGTATGTGGAAACGTGCTAGTCCTCTTTGGTGCTGATGACGTCAAGTGTTCTAGTTTAACCGAAATTGTACTGAAATAGTTGTATTGTAGTGATTGGTCTTGATGCTCGGTTCTTTACTTTCGTTAGCTCTGTTGCTGTTCACTCCTGAGACAACCCTAAAGGGCGTTCAGTATTGTAAATAAATAAGTAAATAAATAAACATCTACAGAGCTTTTCTACCGTTTTTTTCTCCACCGTTTCCTATGTTTGTCAATACCTTACTGTCACGTTCCTGTTTTTTTCCCTTCTACGATATCTTCCGTCTTTGTTTTGCCCTTGCGGAACTCTTCCCATAGTTGAAAATTCACTGGATTTATTCCAAGAGTGTTTAACACTCGTCTGTTTCGCTGATTAGCGTATTGTCGTTTATAAATAATTTGTTGATTTCGAAATCCCACCACGACACGAGTATTCATTTCCCTTTGTCACACTTTAAAGGGTAACTGCAAAGAAAAAACGTTTTTTTTTTTAACAGCTTCATTGGGACAAGCATGTCAACAACTAGACAGACAGGACGCCGTGTCCTGTCTAGTTCTCCCTTCATTTTCGTCCTTGTTGTTTTGGCGTATTCCCCCTAAAAAGAAAAAATAATGCTTCCGCGAGAAAAAAAATTTACAGCAATATTTATTGCGTGAGACTGATTTTAGTTTGCGGCTATTTCGTCCGTTTTATATCGCGCGCTACGAAAGTTGGATTCCGTGACGTTTATCCCAATGGGCTGCAATACTTCTCATTGGCTAAGAGTTTGATTGACAGCATAGATCTTGGTTGTTGAACCTTTGTTATATGTTGCGATTTCCTTTTGAGCGGCATATTTTTGTTTAAAGGATAGCCCGTGTAATGAGAGTTATTAATATTCTTTACAAAAGGTTTACAAGACGGGCACTTCCGTTTGAATTCATACCATAACAAAAAAAAAGCTTCGCTATTCTTTCATAACCGCCGAAGTCTCTGCTCCCGCCTGTCTTGCCTACCTCGACGAGTCGTTTCGCCGAAGTGATCAGTGTTTCGTGCTGACCCAGGTGTTTGAGTGAGACTTCTTGAAGTGAAGTAGTGTGTGTTCAGCAGGTGTCGCAGGTGTTAGGGATAGGAAGCGGCACAGGGTTTTGGCTTTCGTGGCGCGGTTCTTTCGCTTTCCTCGTTGCTTGCTTAGCGTGTTATTTTGTTTTTTTTGCGCTTGCGCGTGCAAATGTTGCCTTTTTGGAGATGTCAGATGAGTGATCCCGGCTTTGTAGATTATCTTATTCGTTTTGCTGGAGAGACGCGAATGACGGGCATAACAAAATCGGTTGCATATTACGCATACCTTGCAAAAGCACTTCCCCAGTCACCTTGCGAAAAGCGCGAAACACGGAGTCCGCACCGTCCCGACTTCCCAGTTTTTTACCCGCTTTAGAGCAGTTTGTACCTGCTAGCAGGTATGTCTACTGAAACTTGAAACTAGGGGCAGTGCCAGAGAGCAAAAAGACAAAGTTCGGAAAGCTTGCTCGCCCTCCCCAATTTCTGAACGTTCAAGTGATTGTACCGTAATAAATGCACAACGCCTCTTCCCCCCAAAAAAGCACTATGTTCACTACGTAAAAAATGGCCTCAGTTCATGCATCTGTGGGCAGGTAGGAAATCTTGGCAAAATTTATTCACACCGCACGATGAGCGCAACACGTCGCTGTGCAAACGCAGTCCACCACGAAGCATAAAAACGGCAGATTTAGGATACCAATTCGGAGTTCATTGTTCAATCAAAGCGACGTAATTTTGTTGAAAACGCCCGCAGCTTTTTACTCACGGTATGCGTCGGGAATCTTACACATTTTGAAACGAAATGAAGGAACCCTATTGAAAATTCCATCAAGATACGTAATTTGGGACACTGACTGCCAGTCAGCAGCCCTGATGGAACGTGCCCTGATGGTCCATCAGATGACGTCTGACTGCCAGTCAGCGGCCCTGGTGAAACGTACCCTGATGGTCCACCAGATGACGTCTGACTGCCACTGATGGAATGTCCGAAATTACGTATGTGGTGGTCTTTGATGGGATGTACCTTCCAAATTTGCGTTTTTCAGGTAAAAGGGATTCGTACGAAAATGTCAGATACAGGCCGGAATGAAAAATGCCGGTTCCGCCTAGACCCAAAATTGGGGCACCAGTTCGTATCCACCCTGAAACCGCGCATTTCCAGCCCCAATTTTAGACCCAGGCGGTGCACCACCGGAATTCCCGCTGCGCTCACCACTGGACTCTACAAAGTAATTTGGTGCTATGCCCTCAGCCGTTACAACCGAGAGATCGTCGCGATTTCAGACCCAGGTGGACTAGCTCTGAAATTGCGACGATCTCTCGATTGTAACGGCTAAGAGCATAGCATGAAATACTTTTGTAGAGTCCAGCGGTGTGCGCAGCGGTAATTCCGGCGGCGCACACGGTCGTCCAGGCGTCGTCACCAAACACGGTGCACGGAACACACACACAGCACGCATAAGCACAGTATCCAGTGTTGAGTGCATCGGGAAGTTCCGGCAGGCAAGCGGTATCCGAGTTGTCCAAGTATTGTCACCAAGCACACCAGCGCATCCAGATGCCGAGCCAAACTGCAATGGGTCGGCAGCCTTTCGGACTCGGGGTCCGGTCGCGATCGGCGAGGTCTGGCGCGGCGAAGCGCGGAGGCGTCCTCAAAGCGTGCGCACACACGTCGCCTCTGGTCCAGAGTGACCCGGCGGCCCGGACTGGAGCACTAAACGCTTGGTTTCTGATGTTTCTTCCGTCTCGTAACTTCTTCCACAGCACCGAAGACAGCGGGTACGATCTTTACGTTCACTGAACGCGTCGAAATGCCTCCACGTGCGACGAACCAGAAAACGTGGTGCGGCTGGCGCCAGAACTGCATTAACTTCGAGCTTTGACACGGCGTGGCGCCACCTTCTAGTCCGCATTCATGTAAACGTTGCCGCGTCGGCCCGTCGGCTTCGTTCGAAGAACGAGTGGAGTCGATGCGCTGAAGTCGCTTTCATGTAAACGAGGCTATAGTCGGAACTCACGACAGACTGGGTCTTGCCGAGGAGAAATTCTACTAAAACATAGGACATTGTAGAGCCCGGGCTGGATCGACAGGGTGGCACAAGCGCGCAAACAAAACGAGTTCAGAGCGATCGTTCATGGAAGCTCGGCGAAGCTTCTATGGGCGAAGCGAAAGAGGCGAAAGTAGAAACTGGCGCGTTTGGCGTGCTCGGCATGTTAGGCGTTTCGGCGGGCCTCTGATCAGCGTCGTCCGGTGCCCTGCTTGTCATATCTCTAACACCAGCGGTTTTATGGGCTCACGTTCCGAAATCGTTTTCTCGTGCATAGATTATTTTTCGTATTCATAGATTTGACGAAATAGTGGCATCCGAACGAACTTTACGTCCTTTGCCCGTACGTCTTTCTGCACGTCAAAGCTTTTTGATGTATAGTCAGAGACAATCGATGTACAGTCAGAAACGCCACCAAGAAATCTTGACGGCATTTCGCGGCGGCCGACTGCCACCAGGAAACCATCAAAAAGCCGACAAGCGGAGTCTGACTGGAGCTTGACTGTCGGTCAGAGTAACTTGTTGGCCAATCAGACGAGTTTGACGTACAATCAGGCACAGTCAGGTGTCCGCTAGAAAACATCGACTGCCAGACAGCGTTACATTGATGGAGTTTTCCTTCGGGAAGATTTACTTTTAAAAACGCTCGCTGCGTCCTCCCGGACCAGTTTGACTGTATCAGCTGACGACGACGGGACTTAACCCCACAACAACCAATCTGCGCTCCGTGTTAGTGTGGGTGTCTACTTCCAAGCACCGCACCACACACACCACGAACGTTTCAGTTCTTTGTCGCATCGCCGTGTTGCACCAAACAGAACGAGATCCCCGAAGTCAACGCAGCGCTGTCGTGAACGTTGGCTTGTGGTTGCGCACTCGTGGACCCTGTGACTCCCTTCGCTTTCAAAGCACACACGACGATTACGAATGATACTTTCCGTCTTCCGGGAACATCACAGGGGCACTTCTCCGGTCACGTCTTCGCTATGTGCTCGCAAACCGCGCAGCTTCTCGTTACAGCTCTATTCTCGCATACCACCAAACCCAAACAATACCAGCGCCATGTTTAACGTGCGTTGTTGCCAGATCTTACCGGAAGTCGAGACGCTGCGTCGTTCAACTCACAGTTTATCATACACAGTTTGCCCACTGTAGAATAAGCCTGTGGTAATCGCAAACCACGTGATCGAGGGCCTTGTGTGAATAAAAGTACATTGTAGAACTAAACTCATAATATATTATTCACACAATCTAAATTATATTGATAACCAAATAATTTAAAAAGAGCGAAAGTTCCTCAAACAATTATTTAAACTCGTAAAAGCGCCCTCTCACCACGGATGGGGTAACTAACCACTTTTTATGTTTCGTTTTTATTGTTTTGCTTTTCAAAATGGCGGCGCCCATGGCATTTTGTTTACCGGCTTCTCGCGTCCGCTTGCGTTGCGTTTTCGCTTTTATTGTGACGTGCGCACCACTGGACGACAATCACAGGTAATTTATTCACACAAGAGTTATTTCAAGCAGGCAACTGTTTATTTTCGCTCTACATAGTACAATTGATACGAAAACGTTACAAACAGCACATGCAATGATGCGGTTGTTGACGGGTATTAGCGAACAGACACGGTAGTACAAACAGTTTGAATGTTAGCCTTCAAGCTATGTGCATAAAAAATGATAAACCGAAGATCAATAAACATAGTCTAAACAGGTAGAGGTAAAGTCGCGGTAAAGGCATTTCAAGACAGCTATTCATAAACCATGCAAAAAAAATGCACAGACGCTACATTGCTTTACATAACGAGTGCGATTACAAACCAGTTGGTTTAACAGTAACTACAGGCTAATGTGGTTAAGAATAAAGCTGTGTTTGGAGGTGCATTTGACCTGCCCGTCCTTCCTCCGCCTCCCCCCTCCCCCCCGCAAGATGAATGTTCAACACACCTGGGGGCCATGTTCGACAAATGTTTCGTTTCTCCTAAAAAGAAACGGAAGTGATGAAAGTGACGATATTGCGTCCGATTGGTTAGAGGCTCAAATGACCAAAGTTCCCTCTTTCGTCATTTGAGCCTCTAACCAATCAGACGCGATATCGTCACTTCCATCACTTCCGTTTCTTTTAGAAGAAACAAGACATTTGTCGAACATAGCCGCCCTGGTCAGTTTTCTATGAGAAATGTTGGATCTAGCCAGTCAATTTCTTCAGCACAATGTTTAGAGGTTAGGTTAGATGACGGCGCGCCTTTACAACTCTCCGTCTCCTGATCTGCCTAACGGGGCTACTGGCCCTTCGATAGAAATATCACCTATCATCGACAAACCGTAAGCACCTAGAATGCCACTTTCTGACTGCAGCATCACCATCGAACATTGTCGTCCATGGAAGCGACCTCCTGGCTGAGCATTCTTCACTCGTCACCCTCGCCATAAACCTCACCTAATCCTGCTATTGCTGATCACTGGTGATGTACCTTCAAACTCCGGCTCACGTCCCACCTGCCCCTGCTGTTCCCGGTCTGTGTTCGACAATGTCGCCGCTCTCCAATGCGACGTTTGTGATTTGTGGCTCCACCAGAAATGCGAAGATGTATCTCTCGCTTTGTATAGACGCCTCTCCTCGTTATCAACTGAGTGGCTCTGTGCGGCGTGTCAGCTCCCACCCCTGGCCGATGACCTCTTCCCATCCCCTAAGCAGCACGGAGCCCCTGCGTACCCCACCATCATCACCAGCTCTACCAAGCAGTTCTCCGACCCGCCTCCGGCGAGCGACAACATCGGCAGCGTTCACCGTTTGCACGACAACTCCGCGTTTGGCATAGTTGTCGTGCGAGAAGTGCGTGATTGGAGTCTGCAGACTCCAATCACGTTTGGTTTTCCAACGTTTGCTTCCTAAAGAACAAGCTACCTGACTTTAAAGCACTGAAGTAATCTTTCCCGAATACAATATTCGCTGTGTGCGAGACATGGCTGGACGCCTCAGTCTTCGGTGGGCAATTAATCGATCTCACACAATTCTCTGTATTCCAGCAAGACCGTCCCTCAACTAGGGGCAGCGGTCGTCCTTGCCGTGCCAAAACACCTGCCCTGCCAACGTCTCGACCACCTCACCCCTCCGGGTCTAGAAGCCATCTTCGTCGAGGTCTTTTGCAAACATGGAAAGCTTCTTCTGGTGTCTACCTATTGCCCACCCTCCCTCCGTGAACAATCGTACGCCCTCCTCCAAGAGAGCCTACAGCGCATCGACCCCAGCAGGTTCTCAGCACTGTTCATCTGATCCACTCGATGACATGCTGTTAGACGTACTGGAAACTGCTGGCCTCACCCAACTTCGTGACGCCCCATCCTACATTTCTCGAAACAGCAACGCTACATTCCTCGACCTCGCCCGCACCAATAATCCCACCTTATCCTACCGCTGCACAGTCAAATCCAGCCTACCAGGCAGTGATCACAGTGCTCTCCTCACCAATATCCATTGCTCAGCCCCTAAGCGAGGTCATCAAGCCAAGAAGTTCCAGCAGTTCTAAAAAACCGATTCTCCTCATCTCAATCAGCTCATCCACCTCGCTCCCTGGTCCATCGTGTTTGATCACCCATCGGCTGACGAGGCCTACGACCTCTCGCTCGACATATCAGCAATTCAGCACAAATGTGTTCACCTTAAGGATCAACAGGAGGCGCGGCAGCCTTCCATGGATGACAAAGGAGATTGCAGCCTTAATCAGACGTAAACACTGGCTATTCAAGAAAGCGCAGAAAACTCTAAATCCCACTCATCTTAACCAAGCCCACCAAGCACGTACCGAAGTCAAGCATCTCATCCATATCTCCCATAACGATTACCTACAGCAACTAGCAGCAAAAGCAACCTGCCAGCCCAAACTCTTGGGCATGTTTTCACTATCAACGAAAAATGTTCCATGCGCCGGTCTTCACACATCACGGCAGGCCCTATTCCAATCTTGACGACATAGCAGAGCTCTTCTCTTACCACTTTTCTCAGGCTGCAGCATTAGTCGACCCTACCGCACCTAACCTTTGTCCCACCCAACCCACAACTCTGCCAGTCGAGGCCACACCAGCCAACCACACTCTCTTCCATAGTCATTCTTCAAAGTGAAACCTACGAAGCCCTTGCCCGTGTCAACTCCTCTCAACGCCCTGGACCAGACGGCCTCCACCCCGCATTGCTTAAATCCTGCGCTGGCCGTATCTCCCCCGTCCTCACTCGCCTCTTCAACGATTTTCTCTCCCACAGCTCTGTTCCTAAATCCTGGAAAGTTGCGTCAGTAACGCCTCTCGAAAAGGGACACGGTGCCCCCTCAAGTCTGACATCCACTCATACCGACCAATCTCCATAACCTCCATCGTTTGCCGAACAATGGAGAGAGTCATTAACAAGCGACTCTTAGCCTACCTTGAGCTATCGAACTTCCTCAGCCCCTACCAATATGGATTTCCCTCCTGCAGAAGCTGCGAATCAGCCCTTACTGACTGTCACCCATGCACTCAGCACCAGCCTCGACAACCAAACTCCGTGCGAGATCGTTTAGTTAGACTTCAGAAAGGCTTTTAACAGCGCAGACCACAGCTTGCTCCTATCCAAACTCCAACAGATGGGAATCCCCGGTATAAGGAATTAAAAATTTACTTTTTCATAGCACTACCTTATACTGCAAGGGCTCTTTTCGTGATTTCAAAATCGAACGTCTACAGCGCCGCATGGAAGGTGCAGCCTGCATTACATGGTCGCGTCTTGCTGACGCGCTCGTGCCGCCTACCCCAGAAAAACGGGTCGATACGGGTTTTGCCCGGCAGAAGCTGTGAATCGGCCCTTGCAGCTGTCACCCATGCACTCAGCACCAGCCTCGACAACCGAACTCTGTGCGAGATCGTCCAGTTAGACTTCAGAAAGGCTTTTAACAGCACAGACCACAGCTTGCTCCTATCCAAACTCCAATGGATGGGAATCTCCGGTATGAGGAATTAAAAATTTACTTTTTCACAGCACTACCTCATTCTGCAAGGGCTCTTTTGTGATTTAGCACAAACTGGAAACACTACTAATAGGTAGGGTGTTCACTGAGCTAGGTTATGTGTGCCATTGCGTGTCAAAGGGGCTTTGAGAAAACGAATTAAAGAACACTTTGTCCAAGCTCAAGAGAGAAATAGTCTTGTTCTTGACCACTGGCTAACACAACATGATGGCAGCAACTGGTTATTGTTGTTTTCTTCCGGTGACTTCAGAACGAGGTCTACTGGCACGACAACCAGCTGTGGTTGTCGTGCTGATGGCAACAGTTCCAGTATTCAGGAGCCTGAAGTTCCAATTGCCATAACTGCTCCACACTTTGCATGCCAAATGCTGAGAGACCACTCGTACAAAGCAGGACTTGATCTAAGTCGTCCTCACAGTTTGCAACCTGGTTCGCAGGTTGCAACTGCATAAGGTTTTCCTTCTCAAGTGTCTCATAGATGCCGGAAATTACTATGTGTCAGCGGTATCCCAGAAACTCCTTTCTGACTAATGACTTGAAAGGGGTTTTCAAGACAGCCCTGACTGAGACAGATGGTGATGAGGAAGAGAGCCCTCCCAGCCACTGTTTTTTCCCAGATATGCAAAACTGCCACTACTGCACTTACCCAACCATTTACGCAGTTTGTCATATGACGAGTTGCAGATTATTGTCAAGTGATCACTTGTGGCTGCGACATTCATAATTGCATAAGAGATCATAGGATAGATGCCAGAACCCTCATGAGGAATGTTATGCCGCAATGTCAATTTCAGTGGCCACACTACAGCTACACTCTGTTTCAGCCTAATTTTACAAAGAAAAAACGCTGCCGCCCTTTGGAGCTAATCAGAGCAACGAAGCAAGGTTTGCGAGAGCTCTCCGCAGGAGGAGTATACTCCCACAATATGTTGTCACGTCCCTCAGCCAAATGTTCCGGTTGGCTTGCTGGTGCCGTAGCTTTGGTAACGCCCTGTAAGCTGCAGAAGGACGAGTCGACCTAGTTCCAGTAACAGTTCACCTCATGTACGAATATGACCAGAAAATGCTCATGCCACCCAAGGATGAAGGTCGACAAATTTCCCAGCATACGGTCTCCGATTTTCTTCTTGTGGCCCAGATGATGAGCTGCCTCTTGAGTTTTCTCACTTTATCCCCCTGGTTACTGATGGTCCTTGTCTCGGGTGTCCGGCCCTTGCAGCTTGCCTCCACACGTCTGTCGCCCTCGCGGTATTCTCTTTGATTCTCCGAGGAACCATCGTACTGGAACAAGAAAGTAACAGCATACAGTGAATGGACGAAGTGAGACACACCTTATACTTCTAAATTAGAGAAGTACTGTGGGTCTTACTGCATGACGTGCCAAGCGGAGATAAATTATGTCTGGAGCTTGACGGGGGAAGGGGGGGGGGGCTCGACGCATGCTGAACGACAGGTGCCAGATGCTGCCATACCCACAGGGTATCCTGAGGAGAGAGAGAAGACAGGTGTGAGTCCAGGAAACTGGCATGTTCGAGCAACGCTTTGTTTAGAGGTACCTTCCCGTTAATTCCCTTCGAGGTACATCCATCTGACTAGTCAATTCAGAATTATGTTCAATGTACCCAGTCAACTTGCTTAGCCTGTTTGCAAATATATAACGAGCTGGTAAATTCACTTTTTATAATGTTGCGTTTTTTATATGCTTATACTTTGATGCCAACTTCTCTTTTATGATTTTACAGATTAGCAAACCCCAGGTTCGCTCCTGATTAGCGTCATTTGCCACGATATTTTATATATTTTCCAGTAAAGTGGTGTGAAACCTTCGATGCGTGGAGGTTGCGAAATCATTAAGCGTGAACAAGCAATTCATTACGTTCGACCGTTTTACAAGTCACGTCCGACGTACATACGCCTAAGAAATTAACCGGGTCACATACACTGCGTTGGAGAAAAGACGATCGTGCCATGCCTGACGCGAAGGACAGCACGAGCACTTTAAGAAATGTTTTCACCCACCAGCAACGAACTTGAAGTGGAATCCCGGAATCCCGAACGGCGAAGTGAGTCCCCGGCTTTTTGGCTTCTTGCCTGAGCAGGCCCATTTAGAACACATTCATAGCGTGATTCGGTAACTCACGTGACATTAAAACGCCAAGCAAGGATCCAACCGAAAGGGAAATATACTTGGAAAGAGACATTCGCAGAACAGCAACACCGACAACGCCGACAACGCGACCGGCGACGTTTAAAAACATGGCTTCGGTTAGGGCAATGAACTTCTAAAGCTAACGGTCACTGCTCGATTTTTCCTTTTCATATTAATTTATCATTATAACCTAGCTTATTATGTTTTCTAAAAATATTAACATTAACGCACTCAATTTAGTTCATTGCGATTCTTTTTAACCCTGTTTTTTTGTTTGTTTTTGTTTTACACCTTCAGTTGTCGCCATCCGGCTTGAGGAGCGCTGTGTATGCGCGATTACCGGAAGTGGCCTTGAGTGGGACCACTGGTTATGATTTCACTGTGGTTCAACTCAGCAGCCAAGTCAACAAAAAAGAGCAAATCCAAGAGTGAGGGGCGGGCGTAGTTCTCCTCCGCGGGGTCGAAAAGAGCGGGAGTTTCAAATGTGGAGAGGTTCTGACTCCGACTAAATTACGTCCTGTAACGTAAATATTGCAAAAAAAAATTATTTTTTTCGCGGAACATTTGTTTTGTGACATGCTTGTCCCAATTAGGCTGTTTAAAAAAACACTTTTTTTCTTTGCAGTTACCCTTTAAGGTGGGGTACTCGGCAACGACTCTTCTAAGCTCTGTTGCATACTCAATTTAGTTGAGTGGTTGCACGCGTCGAGTACTACCGTCAAAAGTCTGAACGACAGCATATATGTCGTCCTGGTGAAGCCGTGTTGTAATTTTATGATGCGTACTATTTCGAGTTTTTTTCACAGTACCAAAATGGAGAAAAATGTTGTTGTGATCACTGCTAACGCTCCGTTTGCCTTCTTTATCAACAATGGGATGTTACGCGAAACTAGTGTGGGCTCTGAGGTAGAGAGAACTCAGAGCGCACATAAGTTGGGTGCAAACGCTATCATCATCGTCCCACAGGGGTACAGTTTCAGTTTCGCCCGCAAATTGAAACATTCGTATTGTGGCATAAATAATGGGCCTAAATTATTTTTACGAAAATTTATTTTGAAACTTCGCTTTCCTAAATCGGTAGAAGAAAAATGGTTTTCCAAGGTTCAGTGTTCCTTTAAGGTGTACATGACACGCGTGTTGAAAACAGCTTCAGTGTAGCAGTTTACTTAAAGTTAACAAGAGCGGCCAAAATGTCAACAAATTACTTGGGACAGTTGTGTCCGGGTTTGCGCTTGAGACCATTCTGACCGGAAACATTTTGTCGGACACAATTTTATCCTACCCCCGACGAACCGCCCTTTGTGACCAATAGCCCTGATACGCAGTTGCAACTATTACAAGCTTTCCTTCAACGTACTGCCGTATCCCGAGGCGCTTGACCCCCTTTGCATCAACAAGTACCGGTTGTCCGCAGAAAAACGAAGAATGAGATGTGGAGTGTATGTCAGTGGTCGGATTAATATACCCCTTGATTGTGGACTATGTTATATCGGAAAATCTAAATGTTGTTCAAATGGCCGCTTCGAAGAACACAAAATATGTATAAAATAAAAAACGCACACTCGGAAGTATTCAAACATATTGCCGAATGTAACAATTCTGTGCCACTGTGGAGTGTAGCCTCAGTCGAATTACGGTAAAGGAATGATCATAGGCGTATGATTAAAGAGTCATTGGCAAACCTAAAACATAAAAAACGTTGTTAATAAGCCTTCGTTTTGCATAGATCTTAAACTGAGACAAGCGCTTGTGTGCTTAGGTTCTGTGGGCAGTTCTTTTCTAAGAATTTGTATAACGGTCAGCCATGAGACGTTCGCAGTTGTCTGGATGTGGGTGCGGGAAAAGACGTATATAAGCGATGGTTTCATAAAATTTGTTAGCTGAGTTTGAGACGTGTGTCCCGGCCACCATTTTTTTCCGACGCCTCCGGTCTTAACGATGCGCTTGTGATCATTCCTCTCCCGTCAGTCCACTGAGATTAAACTCCGCAGTTGCACAGAATTGTTACATTCGGCAACATGTATGAATACTTCCTAGTGGGTTCATGTGTATGTGTTTTCGAGAACCTAGGGTGACGTGCTATTCTATGGTTCAGTTTCGTTTGCCGGTCTTAGTAGTTACCAGCACAAAATGAGAACGATAGTGTTCTGTTAGCGATGATATACAGCAAGAAGGTGGATATGGCAACGTTTTTTGAGTCCTTGGTGGGTCATTGTGCTTCATCCTTTGTGGGTTTAAGTGGTGGTTGTGTTGGCGAGACGCTATGGTGACGTGAAGATAAAGTAAGTAGGCAGGCGAGCTGGCTGGTGTTACACATTTTTGAAAACCGGAGACGACGGACGAAAAAGGGGACAACACACAAAACGTCTGGAAACGAGACGCTATGGTGACGTGTTCATTTGTGATCCAATTTGTGTTCCCGGACATAGTGCACTTTTAGAAAAAGGGTTTCTAGTCCTCCCTAAAGGAGGAACGCTCTTGTAACCTAAGTTCCTTTAGAAAGGGAGAAACAGGGTAGCAAAGTTCCTCCGCCGCTTAATGAGGACGCTACGTCCATTCAACGTGGCGAGAGGAGCAGCAAATAAACTTTCAGCCTTTCCACTCTGGTGAAGAAGGAAGGCCAGCGAAGCTGTACGCTCGTCCCGTGTGTTTCTTCTTCGTCCTCGTTCGTTTTGCGCGCTGTTTCCTACGATGAATTCCCACCAACTCGCCCAACTATCGATTCTTCTAGGAAAGCTGGAAAGGTTTCTGCTATCATAATGGCGGTAGCTGTCCAGAGTTTTGCGTAGTTTTGCGTCAACATTTGTTTGGTACCGGACACGAAACCGAGGAAACTAGCCCTTAACAGCTCCGCTGTAAAAAGCGTAACACGAGCTTTCCGCGAACTGTATTTATTTCCGAAACCAGCTTCCCCCGCAGGTAAAGAAACTTGGGTTTCGAAAGCAGTTACTCAGTCTTCTCGTCGTCAGCACTGCAATGTTCAAGGGAAACAACCGCTGCCCTGTTACTTCGCGTACTTTACGTCTTACCTACACTACGCCTTGAGCCACAATTCCTTCGTCAACCGGACATCACGGAGGACTGGTAAATATTCGCGAAACCAAAAGCCGCTCTCAAAAATGCAAAGTGGAAGCAGCGGTTGCACGCTAACCAGAAATTATCGCGACGCGTGAGAAAAGGTTAAATCACTTGCCACCAGATGGCAGGGTCAGGCAGAGTAATTGTAAGTAGCTAATGCTAGGTAACGCTAGGTTAGCCCAATTCATGTTCTACAAAAATGTATTTGCTCACGCCACCATTACGCTTCTTCCTTTATCATACACACATGTACGTTCATTAAGCACACCACAAGCATCAGCTGAACATATACATTGAGCGCAGTCACACACACGGCACATACAAACATCAATACAACAGTGCACTAACCCGATTACTACTTCCGAGCTCTGCGTTTCCGCCTTTATACTCGTCGTATGGATGGTACGAATTTTCTCGGTGACCCTAAGACATAAATAATATTCTCAGCATCTTGATTTTTTTCAGTAATGCTATTCCTCTGAGAGTACTTTAAACGGCTCAGGGGATGAATCTATTAGTGAAAAGTAAACGCTGATGCCGTAATTCTTTGAAAGACCAATAAAATAAGCCGCGCTCCTTCGCGGTTCCAAGCCATGTGTTTGCTTGCCCGTTTGTGCTGTTCTCGTGTGGCTGCAGTTGTAGTCTTGATTTATTCTCTGTAAAGCGGGTATTCACTCAGCTGGAAGCAGTGCTTCACAGGTAGAGTTATCGCTTTTAAATCAACTTAAATGCAATCAAAGCCGCGACTTGCGGCAGGTGTTAAGTGTACGGAGCTATGCCGTGGTTGTCTCGAAAGCTTCTATAGCGCTCATCCTAGCGCGCCACTTGGAGGGCAGTTTCTCCTGGAACCGTTATATATTTAAACAGCAAAATAAAGGATAGCTTCTTTTTGTCGATTTTGCCTACCATCCTCCCTTAATGCTAAAATACCAAACTGTGAATATACGTATTTTCGTGATATTTCCATACTGTTCAGTCCTTTCTCCAGAGCGCGATCGCTCTCGGGAGATGAGACAACACGACATCGCAGACGACAGTCACATTGGCCACTGTACGATAGGAGCTACGGTTCACACCAGCGTTAAAACATTACTATCCGCAGGTCGATCGATTGCGCAGTAATCCCTCAAGCGGTCTTTAACGCTTTACTCGTAATGTAAAGGGGAATGTTAACCTGCGACACCCGCCCCCTCCGATCACGGTCCAACCGGCGGCATCAATGCCCGACGGCTTACGTCATCTGACGTTGTTGTTACATGCACCATTGATGAGCGAACAGACTGTAACATCGGGAAAAATTTAGTCTTCTGTTCACAACGCACAACACTGCCATCGCGATGTTGCTCAGTTGTTGCTGCGATGTTGCTGACACGCAGAAATACAGAACCACGTTGACTGCCGGTTGGCACTCGGCGTCGGAAAACAGAACCGAATTCAGCACAGAAGGCACCCAGGCACCCGGCAGAAAATCCTGCCTGTCGGTGACGCAGTTTCCGAGATTTTCTAACGTCGTCAACGTCGACACATTGCTCCGCGTGGTTCCGCGTGGGTTCCGCAATCCGGAGTCGGCCATCTTAGTCCAGTGTGCGATAGCGCTGCTGGCACGCTCCGGAACTTCGCTGTTTCTAGCGTCTTCGTTTGCTTGTTTGACAAAATTAGGGGTAAGAATGCCAATTCAACCGAAATGTTCTGCACGTTTGAACTGGGACACGGAATTACAGGCAAACTTCGCTGCCGCTGAAGCTCAAACAACTCAACAACATTTATTAAACAACGCGCGCGACGTGCTCGAAAAAAACGAAACCAAAAGAAGATAAGGCTAGAGCGCGGTACCTTTCTGCCGTCTGCCTGGAGAAGGAGAAAAACGTCTTGTTCCTCCCTTCTTCTCGTGTCTGCTTGGGAGCGTGTCTGTAGAAGGGAGGAGAACGAGCTGTTGCTACCTTTTCCCTTCATTTGGTCTTAGAGTGTGGTCCAGAAGGAGGTTGATTACGTTCGGTTAGTGAAGGTTCAAAGTAAGAGAGGGAATGGGTGTAGCGATGTCCTTATGTGTCATTGGTGGGTCGCTATTTATTGTTGTTTACTTATAAAAAGAAAGTACAATAAAATTGAAAAAAGTTTAGCTCTGTTTGAGACCTTTTAGTTTGTGTCGTTTTTATTTGCAGTCTCGGGGTTTATGTCATTGCGGCCAGTGGACCAAATGATGCACAGCCGTATATTGAGAGAGTTTGGCCATTCATCGGTTTAAATGCGCGAGCATCTCGTGGCCAACCACAGGCCGCGAAACAGCCCCTAGTGGGTGTCATCAGCTTTAAAAATGCGACTCGTCTAAATTAATTATAATGCAATTAAATGCAGAGGTGCAAGCGAGCTCGACAAGAGGTGACGAAAATAATCCCTGGAGGAAAGGGAGCAAGGGGGACAAAGGACAAACACAAATCTCCAAACACAGCTAGAGGACTGGTGAGCGGCCAGAAAAAATCCCTCTGGTCCGGAGTATCGAGGCCGGGACCTCTCCATTACAGGTGGAGCGCTCTGCTAACTGAGCTGAACCAGGAGTTAGACGTCGGCTAAAGCAAACGGAAGTTTTATCAGCTGCCACCAGTCCTGACACCGTAACAAGGGTGAAAGCTTGCAATTCAAGGTTATTGCACCTCTGCATTTAATTGCGTTATAATTACTAACCTTAAATTGCAAGCTTCACCCTTGTTGGTGTTAGACTGGTGGCGGCTGATAAAACCCGTTTGCTCCTACTGACGTCTAACCTAGTTAGCTCAGTCGGCAGAGCGCTCCACTAAGCGATGGGGGGGTCCCGGGTTCGATAACCGGTGAGCTCGGTCGCTCCTCCCATCTGTGTCTGGAAGTTTGTGTTTGTCCTTTACTTTCTCCGGGATTATTTTCGTCGACTAAATTAAGCCGCTTTAGCGTCGCTAGAGTAAAAAGGTGCAACTCTTGGTGACTGAAAACTTGGCGTGTGTGAGGTTTTGTCACGTCCCTATTTAACGCTAGAATAAACGAACGCGCCTTCCAAACCAGAGAAAACTGCGTAGTTGCGATCACCGCTCCTGCAAGATTAAACGCTTCTATTTCATGCCTTAAAGGTTGTTTCCACTATTGTGACGTCGAGGTGGGCTCATTGGTCGACGCCGTGTCGCACTTTTAGTTTACGCTCTAACCGCGAAGGGAATATTTGGCGCTGGCGGCGGCAGCTTTGCTTTGCCTGTTGGCCAAACTCCTCAATATACGGCTCTGCATATGAGAAACGTAGAGCGCCATCTACATACCATGCGCCTTACTCGTATATCCATGAGTATTTCAGGAACGTTTTGGCGATAATTAGGCTCTTTTCCATAGGGGTTGTTACAATAAACGCTAGAGGCTCAGCTGGCGCTAGTGTGCTGTTGCATTTTGAAGCAGACAGCAAGCAGTCAAAATTGACTTCCGGTAATGCATTTCTATGGGAAAAAGCGAGTGCATTTTCTCTCTGCGCTCGATTATAAGAGCAAATATCGCGAATAATTTGTACGTACTAGGCACATTGGAACATTTCTCAGTCACGCAGACGAAATAATTGGTCAGTTACGGCGTTTTTCTTTCAAATTCATCGCATTAAAAACGGTGCTAAAACGGCTTCGTACGTGTATTTTTGTGCACTGTCGGACACTGTTAGCGCGAACACGGCGTCGACGCTTTCCAACATGGGGGATATACGTGCCAAACGAACGAAGGACATGTGGAAAACCAAGAGAGACGGCAAGAACTACGCAGTAACACTGGATAAGTAACTCCTTGTGCACGCAGACGATCAAAATAAATTGAAAGCCACGTAATATAGTCAGATTTGCAATAAATAAGTACTGCTTCATTCTTTCTGCTCATGAATATGTGCGAAGATGCTTGTTCTGGGTTCAAATCATCACCCGCACGCTCCAAATCTTTGCAAATGGGGGAGCCAGAGAGCAGGTGCCCGATAAAAACTGCCCGACATAGGAAATAATAAAACGACACACCTTTCGTAGCTCACGTGCTTTATTTTTTTGCGTTCGAATGTTTCTTTAACCGATCGTAAAGATGCACGACGGAGTCATTTTCATACAATGACAGGACGGGCATATTAGCAATATATAAGCACCACCGAAATGCTAGCAAACCTTGAACACACTCTACCATTCCTTTCGATCGTTAGTTTGCTTAGAATCGTCGCTCGTTTTCACATACCTTCCTTGAAACAGAGGTTTGGGCCTGAAATAGAGCGAAGTTTAACATCGTTCAGTGGTAAAGAAAAATGCTGTAACTAAAGCAATTACACTTTCACAATACCAATAAAGGTACATACTATCCGGTACAACCGAAATGACAAAAGTTATTCATGTTATTTTCCGGCGAAGAGACAAAATTCACGCGCGTTTTCCCATAGGAATACACAGGGAGGCTGGAAATGTAGACTGCATGCTGTCTGCTTCAATTTGCAACCGGAAGTCCCGTAGACACTAGCGCCAGCTGAGCCTCTAGCGTTTATTGTAATAACTCTATGCTCTTTTCTTGCCGAAAGACTCCGGCCCTGCCAGATGGCCGACAGTGGCGGGCAGACGGCAGCCATGTTGAATCGGCCGTCACTTCACAATGGAAACGTGCTCTTCGGAGCTTGAAACGCTACACGAGACGATCGAAAAAGATCGTTTGCTTTTCTTGAAGAGTTATGGAGCCCTCCAGGAACTTTTCAGCGAGGATTCAAACGTTTTCCGTCTAAGAACGCAGAAACACACGGAGTCGACGGAAGACACCAGATACTAGTGGGCCTTCTTCTACAGTGCTGCCAACCGTTAAAAAAGTGTGCAATTTTTTTCCTCGAAATCTGGTGATTTTTAATAAAGTCTCTACATAATAAAATAAAAACTTCGTGCTCACAATGTGCCCTTTTTTTACAAGTCAGGTTGTTTCGAAAGCCTACCTGGTGTATTTGTTTATTTAGGCACCAGAGAAACAACATTTAACGTTTATTTAGATGATGGCTAGGTATTTATGCATTATTGTTGGTGTCGGTTGCACCTATAACATTCCACGCATTTTCAATATAATCTCAATGCATTTCCACTGTCTGTGTATATACAGATATATTCAAGTGTATTTCAACTGTGCCTAATTTATGTTTAGCAAGGTGTACTTTAGTAAGCGTATTTTCAATATATTTGCAAGAACACATTTTATTACTCAGCGAATATAAATAATATTTGCAAAAAATATATGAAATGTATTTCGGCTACATTCCCGTAAGGTTTATGCATTTATGTGTATTTGAGGTGCACTTGGGGAACAATTTTAATACTTGTATGTTCGGCGAATTTTTATAAATACATCCTTAATGTTAAATGAGAAGGTGGGGTATGTATTTATATTGTACTTTAAGTTCAATAAAAAATACGCAATACGCCTAAAATACATTCGGACATATTTCAAACGTATTAGCTTTCGCTAAGGTTTGATACAACAATAAATAACCTAAAAATAGACGTCAAACACTCAATCAACGAGGAATTGTTTTATCTATTCCGATTTACTTCTACAAGACATGCACGCAGTCGGAAACTGTAGTTTGTTCACAGGTTACGTATCTTAACAAAACAGTTAAAGTAGGACAGAAACTGACGTTGCGGGATCTCTTATAGGAAATATTTGCCAAATTGGTGTTATTGTCGAACCGCTATAAGATATCGGCTACTATATAATTGATTTCGGTTTACATTCTCGTTTCAATTATTGGGAAATCAAAATAAAAGTTTTGCTCGGGTAACTGCTACTAAACAAATTCGCTGGTTGATGGCTTTTGCTCTAACCCTACGGAGCTTTGAAGTGCTTCAAGTAAATAATTTTAGTTGCATAAATTGTCGGTTGTATTTACTTCAGTCAAAACTAGCAAGCACGTGCCTCTTACTTTAATGTACCACTTAATTTTACCTAAATACTTGGTTAATTTTATCTTAGTTAAAGCTATCAGTTAAGCCTCCACGTAGCCCACAAAATCTGTTGTAATATATTTTCTTTAATTTTATTTGGTGATGTTAAGCGTTTATGCATATCTTTTGTTTGCTTTATTATATTGAAACTGTAATGAGCCGCAATTATGCATGCGGTTTTAACATACTACTAACTTAATAAGTACTATTCGCATAATAAATAAGAACGTGCAATTTCTCATATTTTACAATTTCTACATCGCATTTTTTGTCGTGGTGCGTGGTAAAGGACAGCAGAGGCTGCGTGCGGAGCCAGTTGACAAACAAATTACATTAATACATTTGACTTAAAACCCCGAGACCAAAAGAGAAGGGACGGACAAACACATTGCAATGTGTTTGTCCGGCCCTTCTCTTCTTAGTTTCGGGGTTTTAGTAAAATATTTAACCACCACCAGCTCGTTTGTGCTCTAATCTTCTGTTCACACTAATACACTGTAAGCACCCTTCAAATATGTAATATCAAGGCGGTATGAAAAAAAAAAAAACAGGTGGTGCATTAGTTGTCGCGAGTGCGGTCGCCAAAAAAGACTTCCCAGAGAGGGTAGTCGGTACGGAATTAGATCATAGATGTGGTACAGCTACATATATTGCAAAAACTAGTTGACAATGAAAACCTAACTAGCGTCCGTTGACACGCTCGTAGAATAAAAATGCGAAGCCCTGTGATCTGCCACGCGTGCGCATGGGAACTCAATCCGCCCTCTCATCTGGTCTACCGTGCGCCTGCGTTAAAGTGCTTAGATAGCACCAATATCAGATTGAAACATGTGTTAGAGTAAGGTTCACAATCATGCCTCCCACTCGCGATCACGGGCAATCAGCAGAAGACTGCATTCCGCAGATGAAAAGCGCGCACATAAAGTGATCGACGGCGCTCACAAGTTACAACCCCATTAATCCACTGTACAAAGATCAAGCAAAGCAGACGACGACGTCTGCTAGAATAATTATTCTGAGAAATGTTATATCTGAGCGAATGAAAACAAGTATCACAGTGTCCATTTTATTTTCTTTATTTTCCTTGAAATAAAAATTAGCTGTGTAAATCAAACACCAGGGAGTATTGAACAACGATTCCGTTATGCCGCCAAAAACCGAACCAGTAGCTATGACACTGACGGAATGGTGGCGCCATCTATGCTATGCGACGCAAAGCAGACGCGGTTGTTCCAGTTTTCTCTGCGGTCGTCGTCTGCTCGTAGAGATCCCCTCTCATTTTCTTCTAACTTTGATGTGCGTACGCACGTGAGGTCATGCTACCAAGCTTTCTCATTTTGGCTATGCATTTCTTACTCCACATTCTGGCGAGCATTTAGCCTTTCTGCGAAGCGTAGTTTATTTGTTTAACAATTACCAGCTCGTTTGCGCTCGACATTCAGATTGTTCCTTCGACACAGCGACGTTTCGTCGACGCCCAAGCAACCAGCGGACATCCGTCGGACGTTCGACGGATGTCCAATTTGGATATATCGGACATCCGAGGGACGTCCGCAGAAGTCCGACGGACGTCCGTCGGACGTCCGCTGAAAGTCCAAAGGTAGGTGTTTTGTACATCCGTAGGACATCCGAAGCGGGATCCTCGGCGGACCTATACGGTTTTTTGAAAATCATTAGTACGACCAAGAATTTCGGGTATTCGGGCATATCTATATATATATACAAATTTGCACAAATCTTCTCTCGGACATCCGACGGACGTACAAAATCGGACCTATTTCGAATATTCAGATGTGTTCTACTCTTATATCCAGGCTGGGTGTTTCAAAGAATGACCATGAGCCAATTCATAATGACGAGATAATTTTATTAGTATGTATTTTCTCCCCATCCACGCTTCTGGTGCCCCCACTCTTTGATTGGATTTCTTGTCACGCTCTTCGGAGATGGTGCGCAATAGCTGGAAAACTGCTACGATGCGTCTAGTGGCATCTTCCTCTTGTCACGTCCATGTTCTAGTGAAACCTTGGGGGGACATCTTTCTGAAAGAAATGAAGGCACGTGGTGCCTTTGACACATTAATGGAGCTATATAAGACAGAATTAGGGTGGCGATGCAAGCTAGGTGGTTCTAAGTTATTTGACACAGCGCATAAAAGACGAAGTGGAAGGCTGTACACAGGACAGACTCTGACTCTCAACTGAAGTTTTAATGGAAAAATTACCTGTAGCTTACAGCAGCAGACTGGATGGTGTTTGACCCAGGCGTGGGGAGGTCCCTCTGCACCGTGCAGCCCTAAGGAAACAAGTTGACAAAGGCATGAGTGCGGGCAATTTTCACGTACACCGTCAACGTACCTGTAGCTTACAGCGGCAGACTGGATGGTGCATGACCCAGGCGTGGGGAGGTCCCTCTGCACCGTGCAGCCCTAAGAAAACAAGTTGACAAAGGCATGAGTGCGGGTTATTTTCACGTACACCGTCAACGTACCTGTAGCTTTCAGCGGCAGACTGGATGGTGCATGACCCAGGCGTGGGGAAGTCCCTCTGCACCGTGGAGCCCTAAGAAAACAAGTTGACAAAGGCATGAGTGCGGGTTATTTTCACGTACACCGTCAACGTACCTGTAGCTTACAGCGGCAGACTAGATGGTGTTTGACCCAGGCGTGGGGAGGTCCCTCTGCACCGTGCAGCCCTAAGGAAACAAGTTGACAAAGGCATGAGTGCGGGCAATTTTCACGTACACCGTCAACGTACCTGTAGCTTACAGCGGCAGACTGGATGGTGCATGACCCAGGCGTGGGGAGGTCCCTCTGCACCGTGGAGCCCTAAGAAAACAAGTTGACAAAGGCATGAGTGCGGGTTATTTTCACGTACACCGTCAACGTACCTGTAGCTTACAGCGGCTGACTAGATGGTGTTTGACCCAGGCGTGGGGAGGTCCCGTTTGAAATCCCGCACCTCTTGAAAGGGCGAGCGACCAGCGGACCAGCGTGCCCCTACGCAGTGAAAACCCGGCGCGGTGCATAAAGCGAGCAACCCAATGTCGGCTCGCCAAAGTTCTCGTGCAGCAGCTCGATGTTTACGGCGAGGTGCCGTTCACGTTGCTCTTTTACAAAGTTGCTGAGACTTGCCTCGACGTCGGCGAACACGCCATTCTTTGGGCTCCTAAAGCTTCTTCTCGTTCCGTTGCACGCGAACAGAGCTTGCTTTTGTCGTCTCTATCCGCGGACGCTTCCTTCATTTACGGCAAATGGTCGTCCAGCAGCACTGTTGCCGATGTCGTCCACAACCAAAAGTACTTTTCTTTTGAAGGCGGCCGATTATTGTTCTCGCGCCGACGCCATTGCCGAGCCTCACTGGACGGATGGTGGCGCCTCGAACATCGCGATTTTAATGATGATGATAGCTGTTTTGAGCGCCATATTTCTTCGAAACCGAAACTACGTCAAACAGCGTTCGCGCCTCATCGAAGCTGGACATTTTTGGGACCCGCGTATAATACGAGTCGCAAAGTTTACATGGCAAAATTAAAAAAAAATACCTCGTATTATATGCGGGCTTTTACGGTATATCCTGCCATAGCGAACTAGCCGCATTTACGCCGAGGCCATCATTGATCTCAACACTACTATTACCAAGGGTGGGCTATCCTTCGGTGTTTAAAAAAATATAGCAAATCAAGCCAAGAACAGGGGTGGGCTATCTTTAGGGGGTGGGGCATCTCTCGGGATTTTACGGTACCCATATTCCAACTAAAATAATAAAAACCACTAAATGTAAGCCATTCTCATATATTAACCTGGGGATTGCATTGTGCATTAGCTGAAACAAGCTCAACAAAGATCTCGTAGTTTTATGTTCCTATCTTGGCAAGCAGAGCGTGGCTTTATATGCACAAAAGTCCTTACAAAAATCATGAAATTTCTTTCATGTGTAGTTGCATGTATTACATATTGGTGTGAATTGTAGCAACTTCTTTGGCTTTTGATTTTGTATCTGTTTTAGATTTCCTCATAGGTGCATCTCCCCCTAGAAGTTAGCAGGTTAGTTTCACAAAAATGATAGTAAACTATAATCTACATTTTTTAAATAATTGTTTTTATGTGAGATCACGAAATATTTTCAAAATAAAATCTTGCATGGTACAGGTCTATATCCTCTGCACTAAATGCCGTTTTGTTTAGAATGGGACAACTTTTAAGTAACTGTGTGGATGTTTTCGCAGTATCTGCTGGAATTCGTGTTCGAGCATCCGCAATTGGACAGCCCTCGGACATCCACTAATGGATATCCCTCGGACATCCATTTCCGTATATCCGCAGGACGTCCACTACATGTCCAACATTGGATATACAGAAACGGATGTCCAGTGGACATCCGACGGACGTCCTGCTCCGGCAATGGATATTCGGCTCTTGTTCGGACGTCCGACGGATGTCCGTGGTTAGTTGGGCGGTTTATTTATTGAGTTCATTTCGTCGAAAGCTTCCCGCTTTCGTTTCATCAACATGCCTTGCGACGTTTCGTCGAAAGCAGGGGCCGAATGCGTCTGCCCGCGCATTTCGCCTCGGTCGCTGGGATCCGGATGGCGGCCTAGCTCGCTGAACCCTTCGCTGTTCCGATGAGGCCTGGTGCCAGCTTGGGCGTTTCCTCGCGTAGCGCGGACTGTTGGGCAGTTTTGAGGGGTTGCGAATTTTATTTTGAATATTTTTCAGGGTTCAAACCAAAAACAGTGAAGTCCAAAGCCCTATCAGCTGTTCCACAGGCTAGATGGGACGCAATTGAGAAAACAAATCACAGCTGCAAAAGGTGATCAACTGGAAATGTATTTTCTCAACGAAAACCCACAAGGATGGCTGTCCTTTCCGCGTTATTGTCCCTAAAAGAGGTTCTTGGCAGTGAACACTGTCTCGGATTCTTTCGGTTCACCTGTCAAAACTCCAACTGAACGAACCTTTCTTGATATCAAATTCAGAAACAGTTATACTTTACCTGCCACATAATGCCACGTACGCTTTGCACTTTCTCTAGACGTAAAAGATCTGTTTTATTCAGTCCCGCACACAAATTTGTTCTCAGCAGCAGGGTTGGGCAGTATCGCGATACAAATGTATCGCGATAGTATTTCAGAAATACATTTCGTATCTGTATTTCTGTATCGCGATACATTTTTTTCACCAGTATCTGTATTCCTGTATCGAATACATTATACATTTGGAATGTTTCTTTGTATCGCGACACAATCAGGATGAAATGTATTTCGTTACATTTGTTGAGAAATACTCTCCCCCCCCCCACCCTGAAAAAAAAAATCCAAATGCAAACGCTTTTTTTTTTTTTACTTCTGAGGACATTAGGGTCAGGGAGATGCTGGGGAATTGTTACTATGCTGACCAAGGTTCCTTCCGATTCTCCAAACTATTTTTCTATGCGTCCTCCTCTCTCTTCTGAGAAGTGTTGCGTGGTCAGGGACTCGAACCAGGTGGCGTGCCAGGAGTGGAGTCAGAGCATCTTCTGCCGCAGGTCCTTAGGTAGGGGTTTTTTGAGTCATTGTTTCCTGGCATCCAATGCCCGCTGCTAACCGTCTCTCTTACCTTAGCATACACAGTACACCCAGCCGGCAAAGCTGAGTCACAGTGGTGGTTGACTTAAAATAGAAGCATGACTCACGCAGTGAAGTTCAACACATATTCGAATGCGTCTGCGGCTGCGCCCGTAATATTGCACGGCTCAAGGGTACGTCAGCAGCCGACGTGAACGTTACCCGCTGCTCTGGTGATCCGAAACCACGGTGTCCGAAACCCAGGAAGGAGGCCAGACGTGGCCTCGCTGTTCCGACCCATACTTCGTAAACCTGCGACTCGTCTCGAGTGCGCTGTTTCTCGGAGAGCTCGCACCTGTGCCGGCAATATCAGGTCGCAATCCACGAGGTCTCTGTTTGGATGATGCTAGGCGAAACTTGAGGACTGCAATCCATGCGTCGGTGGCGGAGGGTCGGCAGGAAGAACCTTCACAACAGGGATGCCACCGTATCGTTTTTTCAACCGTAACAGAAGATAAGACACGTGTTCCAGGATGCTTAAGGTGGTCAACTATTCTCAAAGATTCCAAATGACACTGCCTGAACGATCTTCAACGAGGTAACCTACAAGGAAAGTACGTATTGTCCTTTCATACAACAGCGTGGTAAAGTTTCATGTTCAAGGCCACACCTACAGATAAAGAATACCAGTTCATTGCACCGTGACGTCATGTGATCAATGTTGACAGGGGCGTGGACAGGGGAGTGGTGACGGTTGGATGGGATTTAGGGTGACATAGAATTTGTTTAGAGGTCGAAGTACTTTTGCATCCCTCGTCAGACAGACAGGTTGTCAGGGAAGGGACCACGGTCAGTCCTTGATGGAACGTTTTTTTTTCAGCCCATTGAAGACTCCTTGTCGTCCAAAACCACTACCTCCAAGGCAAAGTGCCAAGCCTACGGGAAAGTAATTTCGGGATCAAAAACTTCCACTTCAAACTTCAAGCTTCATCTCAGTTGGCGTCTCAAACAAATTTGAAAAATGTATTGCAGTATCAGTATTTCTGTATTTGTATTTCTGCCCTCCCTAAAATGTATTCCTGTATTTGTATTTCCAAATACTTTTTGCCTCTATTCAAAATGTATTTTCGATACGTATCGCGATACATTTTTACAGATGTATTTTAGTATCAGTATTTTAGCTACTATTTTAATGTATCCCAGTATTTGTATTTCCAAATACATTTTTGAGTATTTCTGCCCAACCCTGCTCAATACATTCACTTACTGCTCAGCAGTAAGTGAATGTATTGAAGCAATTGGAACAGTGTCTTTTCAAAACCAATGTGGCCTACCGGTTCAGTCTTTTTTAGAACACCTGATATTGTACCTTGCTTCCACGCAGGTTACGTTCAACGGAAATGCTTAAGTACAAAAAAGGAGCCTGTATAGGATCCTTTGTAGCCCCCATTTTATGCGACATTTTTGCCCCAATGTGACCAGTACATTGCCATGAACCTGTCAAACAGCAAGGTTTCCCGTTTCTTCAGGTATGTAGATGATTATGTAGTTCTGTTGAGCGATCATCCTGGACAAGGTGAAGCGCGGAAATCAACGCAATACGCAGTACATTTCTCGAAAGGGCTCAAGGACTGAAGTTCACAGACGAGTGGCCAAAAAACAACATGCTCCAATTTCTGGATTTGCAGCATTAAATTTGGAAAGGAATTACTCCTGTTGGATTTATAACCTACGGTCCAAAAAAAGGCTTCTATCATATGACTTGGCAAAAACCTTGGCGAGCATAAATACCCTGTCAATGTCCATTTAAGGGACCCTAAAAAAAGTTTGGTTGGGACACAAGTGTCAAAAGAATAATTTTATGCTAGAAAGATATACTAAGTTAATCAAAAGCGGCATTGTAAAAGCTGACTGAACGCGTCCCTCAAGAAATCTTGTGAAAACTCAGCAAAGAGAAGCTTCGAGGCACAAGTGCTAGGCTAGTTGACTCTGGGTATCCCAGTTGTATAGTGTTTGATGTTGCTGAACGTTTGGCAGCTTTCAACAGAGCACAAGAACGACCTGATTAGAAGAGCCGGTTTGCTATGGTTCCCTACATCCACTGAATAACACACAACTTAAAGAGGGTAGCCTCTAGGTTCGGAGTCAATGTAGCTATATCTGCTTTGACAAACTCAAGAGGCTGTGTCTCAAGGTCACTTCTGAGAAACATCTACAAGACCAATCCAGGGTTCAGCGTATGGACAAGTATGTCACCTGCCGTATAGGGTTCGTCTATGACATTCCGCCCTCCTGTGGGAAACTGTATGTGGGTCAATCTGGCCGGTGCGTCAACATCAGACTACGTGAACACGCCCTTTCACCAAAATCGCCTCCTGAAGGACACAATAAACATTATTTTTCTAGACTCAATGATAGGATGAAAACAAATTATAAAATGTTTTGACAATACTTAAAGGGATGCGGCACCAATTTCGCAGGAATAAGCGAAATTACCTAAAACCAGCAGGTAATTGTAGATGGAGCAAAAAAAAAAAAAGCTTCCTGTGTAAACCTGTTTTCTTACCCAAATACAACTGTAATGGTTTTTCACCCCGTGAGCACTGTCCCAATAATGCAGCCAGTCGAACGAAGCGTGAGCGGTATTGAAGTGCTAATAAGGAATATCGACGGATAAGGCAAAAGGACCAGATGGCATATCTCCTCGCGTGCTTAAAGGAGCCCTGCAATCATATTTAAGCGTCTACCTTTTTTGCGGTTTCCACGTCCCACGGGGTTCGGGCAAGCCAGCGAGCAAGGAGAGAGTAACTAAATATCAGTGCGTCATATTTTAACCGGACGACGCGGAAACCTCCTCCACCTACGGGGCGACCCGCGGTGCCGAAAGCACGCGATATGTGACGTCTTAGGTCCTGGGTCAGAGCCGCTAAAAGCCTCTTTTTTGTCGAAATACAAAATATAAGTGGCGCGAACCGTTTCAATTATTTATAAAAGTAGTTTTCGTTCACTATTTTAGATCAGAAAAGAGACAAATGCAGTTTAAAAAGTACGGAAACAAGTAATGACCCGTCGACATACCCGCCAGCAAGCGGTGGAAAAGGCGGCGCATAGTAGAAAGATGTAATGGGATCAGGCAGCAACGAGCGGCAAGCGTAGAAAGGTTCTGTATGTACGCGGCGGCGCTGCGGTCGTACGGACTGGAGGATCCGACCGGTACCGAGCGTTCCCAAGGCCTTCGGCGAGCAGCTTTGGCTTGCGATTTGGCCTTTTGGCGGTATGGCAGCGCGAAGTGGCTCCCGTTCTGAACTGATCTTTACCCCGTGTTTGTTGTCGCTTGTGGCCAATGAAGTGTCATGCCGAATTTGTGTTTAATCGCGCAGCAAATGCAATGCGAGCCGCCCTGGCTGCCCGCTTCATACAGCCGTAGCCAGAACATGCTTTAGTGGCGCCCTTTCGAGCCGTCGACACGGAGTGCGGCAGCCGTGAGCGCTCGCTGAGCTCACTACCCCTCCTCTAGTTCACGGCCACTCATGCTACCAAGGACGTTATGAAGGAGGTTATTTTTTGCTTGTTTTTGTAATTTTAATTTGCCTATGACTTTTAAAATACAGCGAAATTCGAGAAAAGAAAAGTTTCATTGGGTTACTACGTTCAGTGCGCTCAGGTTCGGTGGCAATTAAAACCAGTAAAAAAGTCCTTGCAGGGCCCCTTTAAAGGGGTACTCCGCCGATTTCTTCATGGTCCCCGATTTGCTTGAAATTTTGCTAAACTCGCCAAACAACATCGCCAAAATAGTATCCCAAATATTAGGTCAAAATAATTTTTTTTCACGAAGTTATTGAATTTACAATTTTGGTCCTCACCGTGTTTTTCAAACTGAAAGTCTCTACTGGCAACAACGAAAAAGTGACGTCAGTGGAAGTGCAGGGGATCACTCTTTGGACTGTAGAATTTGTTCCCAACTGATTCGAAGCAGTTTCATGGTGTCAAATGAATGCTTTGGAAGCTCGCTCCAGTCCCCGCGCTCCAGCACGGAACAAATGATTGGCATATTCTATTTTTTAGACTGCTCGCTCGACTGGCAAGCCTGCCCTTCCACTGACGTCACGGCACTGAAAAGTGCGGGTATATTTGAATGTTGGTTTTTGCATCATTTTCATTTGCCGATTTCGCAGTAACTATTATGAATTTCGCGATACTAAATAGCATACCGGAAAGGGTAAAGGCCGGGAGTCAGAAAATATAGTTAGCTGAGGTAGCTCAAAAATCGGCGGAGTACCCCTTTAAGCGCTGTGCTCATCCGATTTCCCTCTATCTTTATTTAACTTAGGCGAAGTCCCGATCTGTGTGTCTCTTGCCAAACGACTGGAAGACCGCTCACATAGTTCCTATTCACAAAGGTGGTTCTAGGAAATATGTCGAAAGCTACAGGCCTATTTCATTAACCTCCATCTCATGGAAGATCATAGAACATATTTTATACACTGAAATAATAAATCATATGACAAAAACTATCTGTTATCTAAAGCAGAGCACGGTTTCCGTAAAGGCTTGTCTTGCACCACGCAACTTGTCGAATTTTATCATGACTTGTCATCTGATGTTGATGAGGAAGGCCTAACAGATTGTATATTCCTAGATTTTCAGGAGGCTTTCGTTACCGTTTCGCATTCGCTTCTGCTAAATAAAATTAACATGCCAAAATATAGACTTGACGGTACTAAGATGGATCGGAAATTGTTTGCTAGAGTGTTGTCAGTGTGTATTAGTGAATGGTAAAAGTTCGACATACGTTAATGTTACATCAGGAGTCCCACAGGGGCTTTGTCTTAGGGCCGGTTTTGTTCTTAATATATATCAATGATATTTCCTTGAGTATTTCATCTTGTGTTTGGTTGTTTGCCGATAATTGCGTGGTGTACAAAAACATTAGTAACAAAGTTGATGCCACCCAGTTACAAATAGATTTAGAATGCATTACTACGTGGTGCTCTACATGGAAAATGACATTAAATTTCAAAAAGTGTGTGCATTTATGTTTAAATAATAAGAATAAGAAAATTAAAACCAAGTATTATATGAATAACAATATAGTGAACAAGGACTCTAAGTATAAATACTTAGGTGTCAGGATATCAACTGACTGTTCATGTAATTCGCATGTGGATGACATGGTTGTAAAGGCTGCCAGGGCACTGAACTTTATTCAACGAAGACTAAAATGTTAACTCCCTAACTTAAAGGAAAAGGCGTATTCAACATGTGTTAGGCCGATTTCGGAATATGCCTGTGCCGTCTGGGACCCGGAACAAAAAACAATATTAGACAAACTTGAAAAAAAAAAAAAAATAGAGCTGCTAGGTTCGTTCTGGGACGGTACGGGCGGAGAGACAGCTGTACTCAAATGAAGACTGAACTAAGTTGGGAACCTCTCTCAGCCCACCGTAAAAAGATTGTGTTTAAAGTTTCTGTTTTTGATGTTTAAAAAAATAAACCGGAATTAACAATGAAACTTATTTAAAAGAACCATATTATATTTCCAAACGGAACGATCATGCTTTCAAAATTAGAGAGTACCAGGCCAAGACAAGCATGCACGCCAACTTTTGTTTTTTTGTTAAAACGGTACGAGAGTGGAATGGGCTGTCGGAGCTGCAAATGTGTAGTGATAATGAAGATGTTTTTTTCAGCATTGTAACCAGCCTGCTGTAACGCCCTCGGGCAATGCAGGAGTAATCTCTGAATAAAGAAGAATAAAGAACCTTATGCAACACCACAACCTGAGAGCCAGGGAGATTTATGAGGCTCAAGTAATCAAAGCCAAAGGGAGCGCCTGCATTAGCGCACTGTCAGTAGCCTTGTCTGACAGAAAACTCAAACACCTTAATTTTTTGTTTTCTTAAAACGCCGCGACTTTTTTTTAATTTTTCATCTTTTAGATTTTTCTTTAAACTCCTTCTTTCTTTTTCTCTAACTTTTATTCCTAATGGTTTTTTATTATTTTCTTTCTCTAGTCTCATTTCTACTGTCCTGTTTTTTAAAGCTTTTCATCAAAAATATTATTTTCCTTCCTTTAGTTTCTTTGCTTTGACAGCAACCTTCCTCTTCCTTTTCTATCACTAAAACATATCCAGGCTGCGTTCTCCACTTTCACATTAAAAACGCCAGTTGATAGTAGCGCTTCGTCCTGTCCTGTCCTGTTCTTCTACTTGTCCGTGTCTTTGGCGCTCTTGTCCTATATCATGCATTGCAAACTAGCCCACCAGTTAATTTTGATGAGGTTAAGGTCATGACCCATGCACTTTTTTCTATTTTACTCCCTTGGCATAGGAGAAAAAAAACAGTCTTTAGTCTTAACTGTTTTTCCTAAAACCTACACTCATAAACTTTTAGTATGATACACGCTGGACCCAACCAATCACAGACAGCTCAGATGGCTGCTCCCATCATTGCCAAACTCAAAACAGAAGGACTTCATCCTTACTTCTACTGTGCTCAGGCAGAATACACTAGTCAAAAGGTATAAGAGTCCTGCGACAGAAGTTAGAAATGACTGAGGGTCGTTCAAGGTTGACCGGGACGTTTACTCCAGCGGAGAAAATGAAAAAATGCGACAAGCACAAAATTATGTCGGATTTTCAAATAATTTTCCGCGTGCATTCGGGCACTGCTGCCATTGTTCTGGTGGCTTCGCGATTCCTTTGGCATATAAAGGACTCGGGTGCACGACTTCAGTCGGACGAACATATCCATGAGGTGTCAACGGCTGTCGCTCTTCGCCAAACCGCTGATATCATTCATACAATCTCGTGCGTAACATTGGTTACCCCCGTACTGCACTTGCAATCTTTTCAAAATTTAAGACATTTTGTTTTAATTTTTAGCTTGTTTAAACAGTACATTATGTCATGCGACACCAAGACAGAAGACGGGATAGTCTGACGAGGGCTCGGTGCCGCTAAGTAAAAAGAATAGCACAATATAGTTTATAAACACTATCGACAGGCGAGCAGAATAACATACATTAAAAAATGCTTCATCAACAAAATGAAAAAAAAACACATATAAGAATAGACAGCAATAGCGTCAAGAACTGCTAAAAGCAATAATAGAAAAGTTTCTATTTCAGATCCGTGGCTATCATCAGAGCTTTTTTACACATATTAACTTGTGTTTGTTTAGCAAAATACCAGGTGTAATGAGTGTATAGAGATGACTGTATGTGTTAAGCAACCTCAGAACTTGATATGCAAGTGTTTGTGAGTTCTGAGACCGTCTTAGTCCTAATTTTTGGAAGTACATACTTTTCACTATGAATGTTATAATGTTGGTCGGGTCTACTGCAGAGTGATGAGTATGTTGGCTCTTGGAGTCTATGATCCTGGAAAATGTAGAGTGCAAGTCTATAATGTACAGTTCATCTCATTTCAGTATTATATATTCTTCGAAAAGTGGAGTAATGTGTGCGTCATATTCAGACTTAACTTTATCTTTATTTTTATTGAACCATGGCTAAAAGCGCTAAAACGCCGTACACAAGATAGAAGACAAACACGGGCGTTACTCACAACTGTATTGGAAAAAGAAGATGGAAGTACATATGTATATATAAATATCTGATACACTTATCGTCACCCAGGCTACACATGCGCGAGATAATAATAATAATAATGTTTATTTCCATCATGAGATGATGGTGGCGATCAGGAAAAAAAGCTGTGAGGCACAGCTTGACGGGTTCCTGACCGCCTACAGCAGCAGCGACAGAGTGGGGAAATAATACATCAATTGAAAGAGAAACACAAATTTACAGAAAATGATCGCTATCACAACATGTTGAGCACAATACCTTAGATTATCACAATATTGACGTATAGGGCATGACGGGCAAACAAAAACAAAAACAAGCTCATAGTATTAAGAACAAAACACGGAGTAAAGAGAGCAATTACACTAATCATCAGTGAAAAAAGGGTGACCTCACTTCATTCAACGATAACTTGTCCCAATCAATACCTTTAGCTAAAAACAGATTAAATAATTTAGGAACAGCGTATTTCAGCGTTTGTGTGCCATAGTTTGTTCTCGGTGTGACCACCTCCCAACATTCAGCTCCGCGGGTAGGGTAACTATGAATGTGTTTCGAGATTTGTGCAAGATTTATAAAAAAATTTATATTTCTAATTTGCTCCACTTTTAGGCTAGTAGCAAGCCTGTAATCATATAAAGTGTGGATATTTATAACATGAAATTTTTTGAATAAGCTACCTGTATGAAAGTCAAACGGGACATCTCCTATAGCTCTAAGTGCTTTTTTTTGCAACACGTGCAGCTTTTCTAGATTAGTAAAAGTCGTTGTACCCCAAACTAAGTGGCAGTAATTTAAGTGGGAGTGGAATAGAGAATTATATAATAATAATTTTACTTTTTCTGGCAAAATATAACGATGACGATTTAACATGCCCACAGCCCGGGATAGCTTTGGAATAAGGTAATTTACATGATTTTCCCACGACATGTTCTCAGAGAAAGTAACACCTAAAAGCTTAAAGGAGTTTACTATTTCAATTTTGCTAGAATTTAAATTTAGGTCTTTTGTGATGTTTACAAGTTTATTTTTAGGACGAAAAAGCACTGCTTTTGTTTTCTTCACATTTATTTGCAACGCGTTGTTCTCACTCCATATTTCTAATCTAGACAGAGTCAGGTTTGCCATATCAATTAAGGTATCAGCATTATTTGAAGTAAAGAGTATACTTGTGTCGTCAGCGTAGTTGACAAATTTTGCATTTGGATTAATATTAGTGATATCATTAACATATATATTAAAAAGGAAAGGACCTAAAATACTACCCTGTGGTACGCCAGAAAGAATAGGTTTTATGGTGGAGGAGTTTTCATTAATACTGACATATTGCATCCGATGCCCCAGATACGACCGTATTAACTCTAAAGCGTGCCCTCGAATTCCATAATTATCTAATTTAGAAAGTAGAATTTGATGATTGAGACAGTCGAAAGCTTTAGTAAAGTCTATGAATACTCCAAGGGCCATCATTTTGTTTTCAAAGCTTTGCAAAATGAATTCTTTTTGAACGAGTAAGGCAGATTCCGTAGATTTGTGCTTTCTAAAACCGTACTGCGACGCTGTTATCAAGTCATACTTATTAGAAAAGTTGGTTAATCGGGTATGAATGACTTTTTCGAGTGCCTTGGAAAACACTGGCAATATTGAGATGGGTCTGTAATTTCCCATATCATTTACGCTTCCTTTTTTATGCAATACTGAAACCTTAGCAATTTGCATTCGCTTAGGAAATACTCCTGTGGCTAAAGAAATATTGAATATGTGAGTTATCACAGGTGCTAACAAATGAATCACGTGCTTTTACAGGCCTTATTTGAATACCATCTACGTCACAGCTTCCACTATTTTTAAGTTGAAGAAATACACTCAACACTTCTGGTTCTACCACAGGGTCTAAAAATATCGTGTCACTGTTTCTTTTATCGCTAAAAATACCAGCATTATTTGTTGCAGACGTACTCGCCAACATTTACAAAATGTTCGTTGAAAGCATTTGCCAATGAGCAACCAGTAAGTTCGGTGCCGTTATGCACAATTTTTTCAATAGAACTGGATGGGCGACCACGATGATAAAGAGAGTTCAGCTGCTTCCACAAGAGCATAAACCCGTTTACATATATTTATGTTCTATCTTGTGTACGTCATTTTCAGCGCTTTTAACCATGGTTCAATACAGTCAACACCAACTAGCCCAACAACAAGTTCTTTAACTTTGTTCTTCACTAGAAATTTGATTATACAAGGCTGCTTTATTGGTACTGGCACACTGCTCGCCGCCATGATAGCTGAAACTGCTGCGCATCCGCCAAACACGTCGCACGAAATATTCAAGAAGGACTATGTTAACGTCCTCTGCAGGTTTCATCATGCTACATACACTCTTTCAGAGATTTATTATAGCCAAACGCAAAACGGCCCTTGTACATACTCGTAAAGGGCGTTTTGTTTAGGCTTTTCAGACTGTTTTCCGTCATTGCCGTACAAATACGGCCTGTGCAAGTATGTAATACGGACAGGGAGACATAAAATAGGAGACCGATCGTCACAATAGCTGTGTTTATTAAATAAAATTTCTAAAAAAAGAAGACCGTCTGTATATTAGTTTGTTTATTTATATACTATATATGTGTTTGTTAGACAATACAAACTTCCGACACTTGAAGCGGAATTGACTGAAGTCCCTTAAAATTTAAAGTAATTAGAGTGCATGCTATTCGAAATTAATGCCTGCCAGCATTCCGTCGAGAATGAGCACATTCTCAAAATCACTTTTACGGAGGGCAAGTTCATCTTGTTGCTGGACCTTTTACTTGCGACCAGTCATTGAATATTGTGTTTCAAATGCAGCAATCTAATATTCATTAACGTTTTTAAAATCTAAGAAGTGTTTCTCATTCACACGAATTGTCATTAATGATCAAGCGAAATAAGTCTCAGTAAATCTCTCAAGATTGTATCTTTTCTACACTACCAATGCATAAGGACAATAATTAAAAACGGTGACGTGAACCAATTTTCAAGCTATAGACCAATATCGGTATTAAGAACACTCTTTTAGAAAAGCTTATTGCCACACGGATAGATTATTTTGTAGTGAAAAAATACCATTACCCGTGTATTGTATCTGAGATTGAGTATGGTTTTTGAAAAGGCAAATCAACAGGTACAGTAGTTTTAACTATATTTCAATTTATTAGCAATCGTTTAAATAACAATAAAAGTGATGTCGCTTTATTCCTAGACGCAAAAAAAAAAAAAAGCTTTTGATACGGTAAATCACGGCATACTGTTAAGTGAATCACAAAAATATGGTTTTTGAGGCTTTTCTTTTGACTACTTTAAGAGCTAAAAGGTATGTTTGGGCTAGTTGCTTGATGCGCATCTTGGTTTAAAACAGCGCGACAAAACAATGACAAAGTAAAGACGACACAGACGACTAGCGCTGATTATCAACTGAAAGTTTATTTTCAGTGCTCCCAGTATATATGCACATGGGTAACAGGCAAGTCAACAGAGTGCGAAAGAGAATACGTAAAAATACATTCTATATCAATAGTGACAGATGGGCCTGTTGGTACATGACTTATTTTGACAAAATGCGCCGCAAAACAGGGACAGAGTATGTAAGACAACACGGAGCGCTACTTTCAACTGAATGTTTATTGGAACAACACACTATTTATATACCCAATCGGGCTTCTCAAGCAAAATTCTAATTCCTTGTTTGTTAGATGCACTGACGGGGCACTTATGCATCTGTCCTCCACCTGATTTTAATGTTAAATGACTCGAACATCTCTCTCGAGATTTTGCTTCTCAGCTTTCCCAGAAGTTTTGTTTTTTCTAGTTCCGGGACGCAAGGGCATCTGTCTATTCATTGCGACAGATGCCCTTGCGCCCCGGAACTGGAAACAAAAATTCTGGGAAAGCTGAGAAGCAAATCTCGAGAGAGATGTTCGAGTCATTTAACATTAAAAGGCAGAGGGAGGACAGATGCAAAAGTGCCCCGTCAATGCATCTAACAAACAAGGAATTTGAATCATTACTTGAGAGGCCCGATTGGGAGGATAAATAATGTGTTGTTTCAATAAACATTCAGCTGAAAGTAGCGCTTCGTGTTGTTTTAACTACTCTTTCCCTGTCTTGCGGCGCACTTTGTCAAACTAAATATATTCTGTCTCAGCATGTTATTAATTATATTATACAGTGCTGTGTCATAATCGGTCCTTAAAGAG